>CAUYRT010054113.1:0-65620 GCA_963574885.1 Lepilemur ruficaudatus | reverse complement strand
CATGGTCAAAATTATCATATTCATTAACTTTCAGTTTTTCAGAGCTAATTACCACGTTTATAGATTATTTTATTCTCCTTTTTATTTCCTGTGTTTGGCCATCCCATTCCCCTCCCCCCCACACTTTTTTTTTTTTTTTTTTAGATATTCCACATTTTTTTTTCCCAGGCTGGATTGCAGTGGCCTGATCATAGCTCATTGCAGGAGCCTCAAACTCCTGGGCTCAAGTGATCCTCCTGCCTCAGCTCAGCCTCCTGAATAGCTGGGACTACAGGTGCATGCCACTATGCCTGGCAAATTTTACTAAATTTAAACTAATATATTTAAATTTAGACAGCCACATGTTGCTAGTGGCTACCATATTGGAGAGTGTAGTTTAGAGAAAAAACAGCTCTATGGCTATTCTGGGACCAGTCCAAATCAACATCCCTTTTCATATGGAGCCATTTTGCTTTATAGCCAGAATCCTCAAAGAGAATGAGGTGAGAGGAGAGCTAGCTAACAGTGTAACAGATGGTTCTGTCCAACAAAGGTTTCTTTTTTTTTTTTTTTTGAGACAGAGTCTCACTGTTCCCCGGGCTAGAGTGCCATGGCGTCAGCCTAGCTCACAGCAACCTTAAACTCTTGGGCTCAAATGATCCTCCTGCCTCAGCTTTCCGAGTAGCTGGGACTACATGCCTGGCTAATTTTTTCTATATATTTTTAGTTGTCCAATTAATTTCTTTCTATTTTCTTAGTAGAGACGGGGTCTCGCTCTTGCTCAGGCTGGTTTCGAGCTCCTGACCTTAAGCGATCCTCCTGCCTTGGCCTCCCAGAGTGCTAGGATTACAGGATGAGCCACCATGCCCGGCCTTGAAGCTTTGTCTTAAATGTAGCAGAGGACAGGGAGGCAGGAGGGTAGCCAGGAACATCCATGGTCAGGGAACCCAGGGGACATGTGTGTGGCCATGAGGTCACTGGGGACCCTAGAGGGAAGGCCACAGGCAGTGGATACCGCAGGGTTAGGCGGTCTGGACGTGGGTGCTCACGGGGGTTTCGTTCACCCACCTGGGGTCCCCTTTGACAAAGCACGGGGCTGGTTGCTCTTCAGGGACGGTTGATTTTCACACTCGATGAGTCTGCGCTTCCCCCAGGATGCAGGAAGTGAGAATCTCTGCTTCTGCGTGTCTGGTGATAAGGAAAGAGAGAATGACACGGGAAGGGAAGAAAGGGGAGAGGCACGTGACAGGGAGAGGGGCCGGCTGTCTGTGGGTACCGGGACAGAAGACAGACGGTGGCCTTGGCTGTGTTGTGCAGTCCAGAGTCGGGCGTGATGGAAGCATGCCGCCAGGGCTCCCAGCGAGGTGGACGGTGGACACTGAGGCATTGTCATTTCCACAACCAGCCAGAAAAAACAGGAGGCTCGTGTTTTCAACTTCTTGCCTCGGCAGCTGCCGTGCTGAGTTACAGAACCTCATGGTGTTCTGCTTTTTGCTTTTGTATTTGTATTTGGGTTTCCTCTTCCTTGTTTGTCCAGCTAGAGTGTCGGTCTGCTCCTTAACTCCTTCTCGGCCTCCAGACTGGGGCCCGGCACGCGGTGAGCCGTCAACCCGCGCACTGACTTAATGAAAGCAGATTTGAGTGGAGGTTTCTGCCTGTCTCCTTATTTCTTGTTTAAACCATTGTTACCTGGCCCTTGTTAAGGCACGTGACAGCTGCATGGGAAGCTAATGCCACCTGTCAGCATGCCCATGAGATCCAAATGTACACTGCCAGCCCAGGTCTGACCCCCAAGTGCAACCCCTGTACCCCACTGCCCCTCCGTCCGCGGTAGCTCTACCCCGTGGTTCAAAAACATCTCACAGGCGACATGCCCAGGACCAAGCGCCTGCCCTCCCCACCCTGCCCCACAAGCCTTCTTCCACGTTCTGCCCAGACAACGCCAGTGCTTACCCTGGACACCTCCCTTGCACCCCACCCTCCTGCCGGATTCACTGCCAGAGCCTGTTAACACTTACCTCCTAGGTACCACTTCCCTCCAACCCCACCGCAAGCTTTTGCCCACCCACTGGCTTTTCACACCTGGACTGCTCTAACAGTTACTTCTCATTGATAATTTCCCCCCACAATCTCTTTCGTATTCAGAAGCCCAAGGTAGTTTTCCAAACAAAAAATTGGATCGTATCTCTCCTTGCTTAAAACCATTCCGTGACCTGCTGTTACCTTCCAGACAAAGACCAAAGTCGCAGCTGCGGCCTCAAGGATGCTTCTGGCCCTGGATCACTGCTTCAGCGTCGACTCACTCCTTTCTGAGCTGTGCTTTTGAAGAGCCAGCTACAATGTCAGCTTTGAGTGCCTCAGACATGCCACACGAACTTTTTTCTAGGGGTCTTTGTTCCTGTCTAGGACGATCTCCTCCACCCCTCGCTCCCTCATCACCTCCATGAGTTCCTGCTGTGTATTTGAACTTCCCATCTCAGTTCAAAGGACACTTTCTCAGGGGAGACTTTCCAGGCCCCAAAAGCCCAATGGAGCCCTCCTATCACACTCCTCGCCTTAGACGCACGGAGCTTTTCCTTGGCAGCACTTGTCACAGTTATGGTTCCATATTTGTGCACCTAGCTGATTAGTGTCCATCTCCCCTTCTTGACTGAAAACTGTTTGAGGACAGGGACTGGGTTTGTTTCCACTCCTAACTGAATCCCCAGTAGTTGTGTGGCAAATAGTAAGTGCTCAATAAACACCTTTTGAAACAGGAAGGGATGACTGGGTGTTCAATAGTCAGAGCCTAGATTCTCTTTTGCTGCCTGGGGAAAACGCTGCCCCATTTTACATTTTTACCAGTGATGTATGAGGGCTCCAAGTTTTCCACATCCTTGTCAACACCTGCTGTTTTCCACATATATGTATATGTATATATATATCCATCCTGATGGATACAAAGTGGTGTCTCATTGTAGCTTTGATTTGCATTTCCCTAATGACTAGCGGTGTCGAGCATCTTCTCTTATGCTTATTGGCCATTTGTATATCTTCTTTGAAGAAATGTCTATTCACATCCTTGGCCCACTTCTCAATTGGGCTGTTTGTCTTTTTATGGTTGAATTGTAAGGGTTCTTTATATATTCTGGATGGATATGTTTTAGATGAATATTTTAAATGAATCTTTATCTTTGCTCCCTCCTAAAACTCAACTAAAATGACAGCAAAGAATAAAATTAGATTCATTCTGGACAGAGAGAACAAGGAAGCAAAAAGACACAGAGAAGAGATTTCTAGAAATCTTTGGAAGCAGAAAGCATTTGGAGATGTGGTCTCTGACTTTGCACGTGAAGGCAGTCTCAGCTCAAGTGCTAAGAAAGAATGAGACAGCCTACCCTACAGAGATCTGGAAAAGTCCAGGGCCTTCAAACACCAAAATTGCAGAAGTTGTAGGGGAAACAGAGAGTAAAACATCAGCTTTATCCATATACACGGTGGATGGACCCTAGGTCTTGTCCTGCACCCACAGGAGATGACAGACTTCTTGTCGGGAGAAAATGATTCCCTTCAGCCATTGCAGGCTCAGGGGCACGGGCACAGCGGAGGTGGCAGAGAGCTGTGGGGCTCCTAGCTGGCCGGTGAAATGAAAATCCGCAAATCTGCAAATCTGCATTTTGAGCAGGGCCCTCTGTTGTTTTCCTTACTGCCTCTACTCCAGGCAGGAAACTAGGAAACTGGAGAGTTATTCTCTAAAGAATCTGAGAGAGGATTCAACCTCAAAGAAAAGTCCCCTCCTCTTGGCCTTGGGGGCAAGGCGAGGCTTGCATGCCACCTGATCCCCTCGCTGACGCTGACCAGTCCACAAGCACTGCCCAGACTCAAAGTGGAGAGTGACAGCCTGGACCCCTCCTCTCCATTGCACAAATGTACGTGCTCATTAAATTAATCCCCTCAGAAGAACTATTTCAGCCAAAACCACAAGAATTTCATGAAAAAGGAGTAACAGAGAATGTAAGAGCAGTCTTGAAAATTAAAAATGTAACTAACATTGTAAAAAATTAACTAGCAGAGTGGCCAGGCATGGTGGATCACACCTGTAATCCTGGCACTTTGGGAAGCTGAAATGGGAGGACTGCTTGAAGCCAGGAGTTAGAGACCAACCTGGGCAATATAGTGAGACCCTATCTCTAAAAAACAAATTTAAAAATTAGCTGGGCATGATGGCGTGTGCCTCTAGTTCTAGCTGCTTGGGAGGCAGAGGCAAGAGGATTGCTCAAGCCCAGGAGTTTGAGGCTGCAGAGAGCTATGATTGAGTCTTTTCAGCCTGGACAGCAGAACAAGAGCCTGTCTCAAAAAAAAAAAAAAAAAAAAAAAAAAAACAACCAAAAAAAGAAAAAATTAAATAGCAAAATTAGAAGATAAAGTAAATGAACTCTCCTAGAGAATAGAACAAAAAGTCAAAAATATGAATGACAGGGCAGAGAAGATAAGAAAATTAGATCATCAATCCAGAATTCCAGAAAGGGAAATGAGAGAAGAGAGAAAGAAGAGAATTATTAAAGAAACATTACAAGAAAAATTTCCAGACTGTTTAGGCACGATAATCATCCAGTTCAGGAAATGAAAAAAAAGATCCACACCAAGGCACATCAGGACTAAAAAGAAAGATCCTAAAGTCTTCCAGGGAGGGACACAAATGGTCCCACACAAAGGACTGGGATGCACAATGGCATAAATTCTCAGGAGCATAAGGGAAACCAGAAGACAATGGAGCAATGACTATAAAAGTGTGAGGAGCAATCATTTTGAGTCAAGGAATCCATATTTCCAAGCCATCAATCAAATCTGAAAGCAAATATTTTTAGACAGACACAAGCTCAAAAAATTTGCTTCTCAAGCAACCGGTACGTGAAACTACTGGAGGATGTGCTTAAGCAAAAGAAGGGAGAAAACAGAAAAAAAGAAAAGAAAAGAGGAAGATATTAGATTTGACAGCCCAGAAGGGTCAAGAAGGGACCCCTAGAATGTAGTCCACATCCAGTCCAGAACGAGGGAGAAGGATGGAGAGACACAGAGGGTGCCCTCTTCAACAGAAATCAGCAGAGCTGACAGAGCATCCGACATGCTGGGTCGCTTATGTTATTCATAGGCACTTCGCAGATCCATTGGAAAATATGGAGAAAAAATAGAAATAAGTACATAGAAAATGGAATAAATGGAAAAGATTGGGGCAATGGTTAACTCCAGGGAGAACAAAAACTTATACAGAGATGAAAAGATGAAAGTGCCTCCCTGCCTCAGCACTGATCAATATTGACATCATCATTAATAATGTAATCATCGGCTACCTGTTTAATTCCTGAAATAGTGTATTAGAAGACTGGGTAAAATGGCAAGGGGGCTGGTGACCTATAAGAGTGCTAAATCCTCATCTAACCTAATAGGAAGTCACCAGATTATTTCTGACACTGAAAAATCAAGAAATTATGCCCTAAGGATGTTATTTAGAAATAGCAGGGTGAGCACTCAGGACAAACTCTGAACTAAGTGGTTGTCTCTGGGGAGTGGACATGAGGGTTGGGGAATGGGGAGGATGGGAACCAGTGCTTTTTATTGCAGACTTGCAGTATTATTTCACCTGGAAAAAAAAAACTATTTGAAAATCAATTACAAACCCATAAGGAGTCTCCTTTTGAAATGTGTGCTGTGAAATCAAGAATTGAAATTTCCACCCCATTTACCTGCGAGAAAAGTGACTGTGACATTCATATTCCCATAGGATTTTAACAACCCAGGGTTCAGTAAGTTCCCACATCAGCCCTTCCCCCATGCACACACCCTGAATTTATGAAAACCTTTGTGCTTTGCAGAAAAAAAGGAGAAAACAAGCGTGTGGAACTCTAAATAGCTTAGCTGGAAAAATCACAGCCCAAAGCGCATATTTATTTGTATCACAGACAAATCCTCAGATTTGGTTGGAGAAACTTAAAATCATTAGTGTCTACATTAGTGTCAAATGTGTTATCCACAGTGTTTTCCAGTGGAGTAGCACATGTTTCAGAAATAAGTGGGAGACCAAAAGAAGGGAGCCAGAAAGCCAGGAAGTGTGACTCAGACATTTGCTTTTAACTTTAATTAGTCAGCCCTGCCAATTTACTTCTCGGAAGGGGAAGCTCATCTCCTAGCCTCTTTCTTCTAAAGAAATTTCAAGTTAGTCTTGCCCAAGAAGTGAGCCATTTCGTTGCCATTGCATGTCTGATGCGACCTGCTCACTTGGTACTAGTTAACATACAAGCTGATCATCAGTGCGCAAAAGTATATCGATCATTGACTGTCTTTCTTTATCCTCACGCCCTTTCATAGGACTCCCTAACGCTAGTGGATTTCTCAGAACTAGTCCAAGTCCCAGAAGGTTGCTAAAAGAAATGATGGTGTGTATATTGGCTCAGAGACAGAATTGCAAAGTGCTTTCCAGTTGGTAGACTTGCAGAGAAGATGCATGGAAGTGCAGACCAAATTTGATTCAATACACATTTACTGGGTGCTGCCTATGTGCTACTCTGCTGATATATAGAAATGACTAAGACCTGCAAGTGGCCCTCAGTTACCCCAATATTGGCACATAACTCTTGTCCCACCCTCCTTTTTTCTGCCTCACAGAACTGTGGGAGCCCCACACTGTCTTCTGGGAAGGAAGGAAAATGAAAGGAATTGGCCAATCTCTCCAGCTTGAGGCTTCTTCTGTTAGTCTGAGACAGGTGGAATGGAGTGGACCAGAGGTCAGTGGAGGGTGTGTGTTGGAGGCAGGAGTAGTTATTCCTTTTAAAACACTGCTTTGCTAGTTTTCTGTATCTTACATACGAAATGACCTTTGATGGTATTTTAAACACCTTTAGGAAGAATTCCAGTCTGAGACTCAGATAATATGCACTCAAAGGATTTGTTTGGCTACTTTCCTCATTAGGGAGACCAGGACTTCAGAGTGTCCCATGTAGATGCTCTCCCAGTTCCCATTCTAACTACTCAAACCCTCTCAGCTTCCATGTTTTTCACTGCAAGCTCCTCCTCTCTCCCTTCTACAGAACACGCCACCTGTCCCAGCCCAATACAAAGCCCCAGTGGCAGCCATCAGCTATCCCTTAGGCATATTTCAGTTGGATATCAATGGTGTTTCATCTGTCCAGGCCTTTTCTGGGTCAAGGGGAGAACAGGGGGGATTTTCACTATGGATGGCTGTAACCTGGTCATAGATGCTCAGATCACTTATGGCCCTTAGGCCCTCATGCACCCAGAAGTTGCCATACAGGGTTTTGATTCCATCTCAAAAGTAAAGAGCATTCAAGACATGGGAGAGGTGGAAAATTCTCCAACTGGGGTTTCCAATTTCTTGGAAGGGTATTGGAAGTGCAGTATCAGCTTCCAGAATGTTAAAATATAAACACCCTGAATTTGGTCATCTCAGCTATTATGGCAAATCACTTATGGTCCAATCAAGAAAAGAAAAACAATCTAGGTATTTCAAACAGAGAGAATTTAATACAGAAAATTGATTACTAGAAGAGGGGCTAGATGAGTGATGGGGAGGAGTGCTACCCAGAGATCAGTATGGGCTGGAACCCATGAGCCTGTACCGGCTGGTGCGCTGGGGAGAGGTGATGCAGAAAAGTATCCCCAGACCAGGACTGGAGCTGCAGAAAAGGGCTGCCTTGGCTCCACTGCCCAATCTGGAATTGCCCCATCCTACTGCTAGGACAGCATCCCCAGCTACTGTCACAGTATAGGAGCCAGAAGCAGATGGCCTCTTCCTTTCTCCTCCCATTGATCTTCATCCAGTATCTCCATTGGCCAGGCTTAACAGCGAGCCTGCCAGCAGAGATTCTGGGAATATAGTTTACAGTCTTCCAGCCCTGGACTTGCAGAACAGCATATATATAGAAGGGTGGGGCTGACAGGCAACAGGAAATAACCTGCATGTGGAAACCCCTCTTGTAAACTTTGATCTGTGCTTGTCAGCACAGATTCTCTGTTGTTCAGGAAGCTTCATGCTAAGGATTGGGGCCTGCACTGGAAATGCTGCTACTAACCCTGGTGTGACAAGGTCGTTCTTCAGGGCATCTGGAATCTTGGGCCCTAAGGCCCGGAGGGACTCAGCTTTTCTGCTGGAAGGCATACACGAGCTTTTTTGTATGCACTAGTCAATTTTGGCTGCTATAACAGAATACCAAAACTGAGTGGCTTATAAACAATAGGAATTTATTTCTCACTATTCTGGAGGCTGGAAGTCTGAGATCAGGGAGCCAGCACGGCTGGTTCTGGTGAGGGGCCTCTTCTGAGTTGCAGATTGCAACTTGTATCTTGTATCTTTATGTGGTGGAAAGAGGCAAGAGAGCTCTTCTGGGTCTCTCTTATAAGAGCACTAATCCCATTCATAAGGGCCTCACCCTGATGACCTAATCACCTCCCAAAGGCCCCACCTCCTAATACCATCACCTTTAGGGTTAGGATTTCAACATAGGAAGTCTGGGGAGACACAAACATCCAGTGCATGACACTACATGTTTATGAAAGGTAGCTCTGAAGCCAATTTTGTATAGTTCCATAAAAAGGACAAGTATGAAAACCCATTCTTTCCTTTAAAAAAATTCTTAAGAAAACAGTATGAAAATATAATCTTATACTTAAAATTGGCCCTTTGTGTGCCAAAAAGAAAATGTTTGGCAAGATAAGGCACTAGGCTTTGTTACCCCAAATCAGCTCCCAGCCCAGGGGGGAATTTGTTTCAAAAATACCTCTCTTTTCTGAGCTTCAGATGAATTATAGAAACACAGAAACACCACCTAAAATATTCTTTATTTAAAAGTACATACTAGGATTGTTTTGTAATTTTAAGTTATTTATGTTTAACATTGAAAAATATTGCAAAGCATAAAGGAAAAAATTATTGTAAACATTATAAACATTATCATAAACGTTTTGGTGTACCTATCCTTCAAATCTTTCCTATCATATAGGGAAAACATCTACAGTTCTTCTCTTACAAACATTTAAAAAATAAAAGTGAATTATGTATAAATTATTTTTTAAATCTTTTCCTGCTTAACAACATGCCCTTAAATCAACTTTCACAACCTAATTTTTGAATAGCTTCTTATATGCTATCAAAAGTGTTGTACCATACTTTATTTAACCCACTTTATAGGTTAAATATTTAAACTCTTTCCTGTTTTTTACTAATGCTATGATGAACACAGACAAATATTTTTGCAGGACTATGAATATTTCCATAGGAGATTTGATTATTCCATAGGAGAGTGGAATAATCCAGAGACAGAATTGCTGAGTCAAAGGATGCGAGTGATTTTAAGGCTCTCGGTGCACAGCGTCAAATGTTGTCCAGATACATTAAGCCAATTTCCACTCCTACAGGCAGTGCACCAAAGTGGTTGTCTCCCTAACTCTAGGTGCTATTACTTAAGAAGAAACAAAATAAACAGACAACACTAGCAGCAGAATACTCAAAAGGGCCATGTAAAGGCATGGTTTTCACTTGTCCAAACAGAATCTGAAAGGTTAAATGCTATATTTTACTGATTATAAAACGCACCCTCTTTTCCTTCACATTTTAACAACTCTGATATCAGTGGGGTTAAGCACATGTCTTTGTTTATGCCATTGTTCTTGTGAATTATAATAGCACTACATTTCCTTCTCAGGGGTTCTGGTTTGGAGGCTAAATGGTTTGATTCCCCTAGAAATTAACCACACAGTGTGGCTGGTTCTGACTTTAGACAGAACTGGGCGCCACGGGAACCCCGTAGAGGGGATCCCAACTGCATCCTAGAGAGCTGGGGATAGCTAACCTGAGGCCGAAGGATGAGACGGGGCTCACCTGGTGGAGGCCGTGGTAAGAAGACAGGTCAGGTCTGGCAGAGGGCCTCGCCCAGGCCAAGGCAGGGAGGTGGCTGGGACCTGAGCCAGGCTGTGGGAGTAGCTAAGTCAGACTAGTGCATTAGCTTTGTGTGCCAACGACCTTGCAGATCTGTGTTTGGATTTTGTGACTCTTCTGACCAGAACTAGGCTCCAAGGTTATGGATATATAAATACAGTACAAGATGAAGGGGAGGCTTTGCAGTGAGGTAGCAAACCTAGATGGCCAAGAAGGCGAGTAAGGCTGGGTAGATTAGAAGACAGAAGCAAATCAGACAATTCAGGCCTGAGGTTTGTGCTGGGCCTGGTTTAGTCACTGCGCAGCCTGTGTGGCTATGAAGTTAGACAGGGAATTGTAGCATCCCAGAGCTGCTGAAAAAGGAACCAAATAACTCTCCAGCCCACTCTGCCCAGGCACCTCCCACCTCTCTGAATGGTCATAGACCCAAGCCCAGCAGCCTCTGGAAGTCATCTTTAATGCTTGCGCTAACCTCATTAAAGAAACATGATGGAGATGTTTATTAGCTTTCCACTTCTGTGTTTTTTTCTAGGGTTACTTTCATGGAGCAAGGTCACATTTCCAACAGGGTGGCGTGCTCTTCTCTCTGCAACTCATCAGAAGTCTGGCACTGCTCTCGGGGCCACCCCGAATGGTTGGAGTAAGTCATTTGAACTTTTTTCCATTGGTAAAACAGGTAAAAGCACAAATTACATTCACATCATTGGCAAATAAGAGATTGCCCAAGGCTAGGTAAGGTTAAGTCACTGCTGCCGTTTGCATTTAGGCTGCGTCTATAACGCGGTGGAGGAAAAGACTGATGGGTCCTTTTGTGCTTGTGTCCACTGCATCCTGCCACACAAACCTGTGTGTGGATGGAGCTTCTGGGTGAGCAGTCTGGCTCTGCCACGGACCAGCCGCGTGGCCTGGAAGAGGTCTCGAAACGCTTCCAAATCTGTTTCCTCATCAGTAAAACGGGAATACTGGCACCGCGGTGGGCACTGCTTCCCTCTGTACCCATTTCCCCAGGGCTCTCGCCAGCGGGCCCCCAACCTGGTTTGGAGAGGCTCTGGTTCTGGGTAAGGCTCTCCCCATCCCAGGCTCCTTTGTATCCAGCGGCGATCATATGGCCAGCCCATGCCCATGAGATGTGACCAGAATCCTGCTGGCGTGGCTTCCAGGAAAGCTACTGTTTTCCTTAGAAATAGGGGTAGACTCAACAGGCACAGGCCTTTTTCTCTCTGCCCTTCCCTTTCTTCTTGCCTGGGGCACAGACGCTGTTTAGGGGAGGGGCAGCCAACCTTTCATTGTGGAGGATGGAGGCTACCTGCTCGAGATGGTGGCACAGGGTCTCGGGTTCCTGATGATTCCTAAGCAGCTGTACGAGCCCTGGGCAGCTGTGTACGTGTCTGGACTTTTTGTCACACGAGAAAAAGAAAACTCTTATTTTGGTTAAATTACTCTACTTGGGTTTCTCTGAGTTGTGGTGAACGCGACTGTAACAAAGTGGCCGTGAGGACGGAATGAGACAAGTATAGCAATTGCCCATTTCACGGTCAAGGTGACTACCCGCAGGGAGATGCTCTAGTTTGCAACCTCGGAGAGGTTGGCGGATAAATGGCACAGATTTTACAGGAACCCAAAGGGCAAATCATTTCCAGCTCAGAGTGAAATCTGCATCCAGAAATCCTGGTTTCCGACTCCCTGGCCCTCTCAGCCTCTACTTTCCTCTCCTTGCTTTCTTCTGGTAGCTTTGGCCCCGTGTCGAAATGACTTGATGATTCTGCAGAAATAATAAGGCTTAATTAAATGGAGAATTTGAAGAGCGTGTTAATGAGGTAGGAGTTGGTTTGGGAGCCGTCTGAGGCTAAGTTAAAGGGTGGGCACTGATTAGAAGTGCAATCAGGAAGGGATGCTTAACCACGCCTTGGGAAATGTGCTGTCCCTTAACTCAGGTTTCTAAACATGACATTGTGTGTGACTGGTAAAATGTAAGTTAGGCTTACGTGGGATGTTGCGGGGAAGACCGTCATCCAGTGGAAGTAAAATACCCTCCTCAACTTTGTTGAGGGTTGTTACAGTTGACAAAAATGTGGCCCCATTCCTGCCAAGGAAGGCAGGACCTCGAGCAGAAATGCGTGGCCAAGGCTGGCTGCACTGTGCTGTGTCCCTTTGTCACTTACTTGTGGGAAGTGGAATGTTAGCGGCAGGACCACCCACTGCAAGTCCAGCCAGCTGGCCATGGGTGAGTCGAGCAGCTACTGTTGCTGAAATTTTGAAACAGAAAAATGTATAATAGAAAGAATGATTTATTATCTAAATATTTAAACCATTTACAATGTTGCCCAGTTTTTCTGGTCCAGAAAATTGCATATAACCAATGTGAGTAATTACTCTTATTTTAAACATAGACAAAATATGTGTTTATTAATAGAATATTAGTTTCCCAGCACCTCTACAAATTGAATGTTGAACAGATATTTTTTTTTAAATATTATTTGAAGGAGTGCCAAAATAGTAGCCCAATCCCTGTGAAAACTTATTGGGGAGAATTAATGATAATAGCTGAGAGCAAACTATCCCTGGTAGTATGTGCTACACTGTTTTAAGCACTTTACATAGGTTAGCGCATTTAAGCCTTGAAACACTTTATGAGCTACAGTTATTATTCATATTTTACAGATGAGGTAGACAGCTAATAATAAAACTTGCTCTTTCATTTTTAAATATAATCCTTAATGGGAAGTGCACAGGAACAAAGCTAAAAATGCCTGTCTGTGGCCCAGTTAACAAATGTTTTCACTGTCTCTATTTTATTTTTATTTATTTTCTTCCCTTTAACCTAGAGTATATTTCTTCTGCTCACAAGTAGCATGAAAGAAAGAAAACAACTCTTTGGTTGTAGAGAAAATGAGGTAGGAAGCAGTAGCAACTTTTCTTGGCTCTTGGGGGGATTAATTGTCATGGATATTTAATTTAGGATTAATAATTGTTTTAACCAAGCCTTTTAAAAATGGGCCAAACCAGCAAGGAAAAGGGAAAATGAATTCGTGATCTGAAATTTGGGGAATAAAGCTTTTCTCTCATTAGCAAACAGCTTTCTTTTTGTAATGTGAATAAATCTAATGAGGGTCAATTATACGTTTTATTAAATTTTACAAAACCAGTATTACTGATCCTGCCTGCTCCATACTCCCCCGGCTTTGCCTCCTGAATTTTTATTCTGATTGCTTAGGATTTCTTCTGTTGGAATATCGGTGCCATTTACTTTGGATTTTTATTTCCCACTAAACTTTTATTTTGGAGATCTCTTGGATATGATTATCTGGAAAACCCCGGCCCAAACCTGGTCCCAGCAGTAGCTCAGAGGGCCTTAAGAAACAAGCCCCAGAGTCCTGTGGGGGGCAGGAGGAAGATGATGAAGGGTGTGAAGCCTCAGCTTCCCTTTCCCTGCTCAGCCACCAGCCTCTGGGCATGGGCTGTGTAGTGCCAACCACAGCACAGTCACAAGAGAATGGGACACAGTCCTTGCCCTTCGGAATCTCACAATGGGAATTTATGGCGGGCTCATTTCCTCCAGTGATGGAGGATCAGGCAGCGATTGTGTTCCCTGACTAATCCATTCAAAGCCTCTCCCCGTTGGGTACATCGGAGAATTGGCAGTGACATGACAACCACGTGATTTGGCCTCTTTCTACTGGAGAATCTAGATAACTCTCAACGACGCTTTCCTTTAGCAGCGGGGAACTGACTTTGTCAAACCCAAGGCCTGCTTTGCCAGAAGCGTCCACCGCCACTAACTGGGCTGTGGGAAATTCTGAGTCTCACTGTTGCCAAGTCAGGTACTCAGAGGTCTGTGAAACTTCCTTCTCCTGAATACTGTTAGCTTAATTTCCATTTGGAAGGAAAGACGGAGGCTGAAAATTCCACTCTGCTTGGCACTACGCCGAAGGAACGGGACGGAAGATGCCAGTAGATACTTTGTACAATTGTTCACCTTTGTTGCCTTATTAAGTGACTCTCTCTTTCCCCAGATGTAATTTGGAGCATCTCTGGATTCAAAGACACCCCCCTCCACCCCCCAACTTCATAAATATTCAGTAAGGAGGAGTCTCTGGCCCACGTTCAAGTGACTGAGCACCTTGAATGCAATTCAGTGATTCTGAAGGTCCTTCAGTATCTTCTTGGTCCAGTCCATTTTTCCACTATCTGTGCTGGAATTATTTTCATCATTATAATCTTTTGTTGTCTTTTGTTCTTAGGCAAATAAAAGAAAATTCCTATATCCCTTATTAGAATTTCTAGTCTACTGTCTTCTCTTCTGGCTTTTCACCTATGAGGAGGGCTTCTTTAAATGAATTGCTAAATAAGTTGAAAGAGTGATTTAAAAACCCTCCAACAGCCACAAAACACAGAGCATCATGCACACGTACAGGGCTGGGTGGCCACGCTTGAGCTCGGCGACGCTGTCCCTGGGCCTTCAGCCACGCTTGGTTCACAGCTCAGCCAACTTCCCTCTGGCAGGAATCCCTTGGCAAAAAGCAGAGACGAGTTTTTGCTTCCTCTGATTATGGGCCTCTCAGCTCCTCTCGGCGACTTGGGAGAAAAGGAACTGGAAGCAGGCCCTCCTTCGTGACTAGGCCTTTTCCACTCCGCACTGGGAGGGTGGTTGGGGGAATGCTGATGTCTTCTGGGCTCTTCCCAGCGTCCCTATGGGGGGCAGACCTGCAGGACTGGAGGCAGCTGTCCGGCTCACGAAGGGCACAGCACTTTGGTCCATGGCAGCATGTCTTTAGCATATGTCTGTTCTCATCATGGCTATTCTTGAAATCCTAATTTTCCACTTTTCCTTCTCATTAACATCAATTCACCTGAGCACACTGAAGTGCCCAAAACCAACAGCAATTTATTATCATCATCACTGGGCTTCAATAGAGCAGGATCCAGATGTGTTCAATGGTTTTGGAATCAGCTTTGATTCAAGTTGTGTCGGATGCCTCTTGGTCCCCGCCCTCATGACCTCCCGGCCCTGAGTGTGGCCACAGCCACGGTGGACAGTCCGGGGGAGCCTTGGGTCCCCCTGCCACTTTGTGCATCTGGCATCTCTCCACCGGCCACATGTTCTCTGCTTCTTTCTCTGGGGCTTCCCTCATCCTAGGGCAGGTATGCAGCACCTATGCCTGTGGCAGGTCTCACCCTCTGGGAAGCAGAGTGCAGGATCAGCCCCGAGGAGGGGAGGTTATGGAGGCAGGTGTGGGCAGAGGAAGTATTGCAGCCCCTACAGAGGCCTGAGCCAACCCCTCCAGGCTCTGGAGCTGAGATGGCCTCACAGAGTTGCCCAGCTTAGGGGGATGGGCCATGCTTCTATGTCTTAGTGTTGACCAGTATGTGGGCTTCCCCGCGGAAGGAAGCATGGGTGAGGCAGTGTTCTTCATCTGAGGCTTCTCTAGGAGAGCTGGTAACCGAGGGCTGTCTTAAAGCAGCACTCCTGGCAGGGCAGCTGGGGGAATAAGCCTTCATCTCTGCTGGGGGGTCTGGGGTCATCCACAGTACCCACATGCATAGCCCAGGGGTATAGAAGAATTTCAACTGGTGGAGGGTGGGAGCTGATGGATAAACGCTTCTGTCCACACGGGGACAAGTCTGAGAAGCATCCTCTATGATCCCAAGAGGTCTAACCCCAGCTGCTCTTGGTGGTGACCTCAATATGGCAATTTCTGGTGGCTTTTCCTCCGTCCACATCTCACTGTCCCTCACTCCTGCCCCCGGAATCACCTCCCAGATAAACCACCTACATCGAAGCCCTCATCTCGGGGGCTGATGGGGCGGGGGAGGACCCAGGCTGAGACACACGTGCAGGGCGATGTTTAACAAAGACTTTGTACTAACAGGGGCTATACTCATGACCTTGTGAACATGCCAGGCTGGGCCTCATCACCAGAGATGATTACCAGCCACTCTGTTTCTTGATTCAAACTGTCTAAAAGAAGAGAGAATGGTGGTGAGAAGAGACTAGGAATGAGATTATGAACAAGAATTAAGAGTTGGGAAAACAGGGGAGGATTGAGAAAAAGCAGCAGCTGGAAATGAAAATTCAGAATTGATCTGGGTTCAAATCCCATTCTATTTATTAAGATTCTGAATATGCAATCAATCTCTCTGAGCCTCAGTGGCACCAAATCTGTAAAATGGGAAGAGAAGCCCCCCTGTAGAGCTGCCTGAGTGGGGGCAGTTGCAGAGGCTGGCACAGCTGCTGCTGTGCAGGAACCATTCCAGAAGTGGGAGTGCAACGGGTATACTATTTCTGGGGCCATTAGCAGATGTATTTTCATTTCCTCCTTTATCGTGTCCTTTTGCAGCCTTCCACTTCCAAGGCTGAAGTGAACCGTGAGGTTTATTGCCCCAAGGAAGGAGGAAAAGATGTCATTGATCAGCGCTGAGACTCAAAGCTAGCTTGTCCATGTTAAGACAATAGTCTTAAAACCCAGGCTTTCGGGAGAAAAATATTTTTTAATTCCTCTTAAACTCCTAAAGAGCAAGGCCTGGTAGATAAGTCCCCTGCGGTTTTATTATAAGCTCAGGGTAGAAAAGCTCAGAATATGATGCAGAGGAAGTGGGAAGCTGCCCACCAGGACTCCTGTGGATTACAGGAAGCAGGAAGCAGAGGGTGAAGTACGGAGGTCCTGTCCTCCCTTTTCCAGGCAAAAGCCTTGAGGGGGCGAGAGGGATGGTGTGTGATGTAGAGACAGGGAGGAAGGGCTTTGCTTCCTTCTAGGGGTTGTGCTGACCCTGCCCATGGCCCCCCACCCAGTCCATGCCTCCCCTCCCCTGTCCTGCTCTGCATCTGGGCGTCTGCTGCGGGCTGTTTCCCAGGCTCTGAGTTAGCTGGGCTCAGCTCATGAGAGGCCCTGGGGCAAGGCTGGCTGCCGGTGGAAGGGACAGGCCAGGGTATTTCTCATGGTTTCTCTGCTTCTGCTGGGTCTCCAGCAGCCACCTTCTCTCCTCCATGGCTTTAGGTCCTACTGGACAGGCCTGCTGTGGTTTCAGCTTTCCCAGGTGACACTGGGCCTTGGGCTCTGAAAACCCTACCTTGTCCTTTTGTCACTTCAGCCTGAGGCTGGTGGCGGCTTCCTGCCGCTGCTAATCTCTAGGTGCCTCACCCCCACCCTGTGTGACCTCTTGGCTTTTCCGTCATTGGTGTCACCATTGGCCAGTATTAAACACCCAAAGAGTTTCTGTTTTCTGGTTAAATACTGACTTTGAACACTAGAAATACAGGAGACCAAAGTTGCACTGGAAATGTAATTTTGTAAAATATGACACAAAATAATTTTTGTCTTCGTAATTTTTAATTTCATTTTTCAAGCTTAAAAAGATCCTGTTCTGATGTTTTTCACTGCTTGAAATGACATTTTAGTCCTCATTTTAAGTGAATTTTCGTCAAGAGGACTTTTCCAGATACAGGTTACCCGGTTTCATTCTTCCTAACTCTCAAGAGTATTTTAGAGAATCAGATAACATTAGCTACCTGTCAACACTTCACATTTTCTAACCAATGTGGCAGGGGAAAGTGGCCACGCCTGAGGACCTGCTCCCGTAGTTTGGTGTAGCTTTTTGCAAAAATGAGTCCCCCTCTTTTTAAACTATTATTTCTATTATTTCAGGTGTAGAAAGCTCTTGGGTTATATATCATATTAGCATTACCGCTCTGTAGGAGTCATCACTCCAGTTCAATTTATTTTCCTTTTTATTTCTGATCCCTGCTACTATTCCCTTCCTGCAGGCACTCACTTCAATGTGTCTGATAAAAGCCCTTGGATAAGTCTGTTTCCTTGTAGGATACAGTTGATCCTCGAACAACACAGTGGTTGGGGCACTGACCCCCTACATACAGTTGAAAATCCATGTATAACTTTTGACTCTCCCCAATCTCAACTACTAATAGCCTCCTGTTGACCGGAAGCCTTACCAATAACATGAATGGTTGATTAACACATATTTTGGATATTATATGTATTATATGCTGTATTCGTACAATAAAGTAAGATACAGAAAAGACAATGTCATTTAGAAAATCACCAGGAAGAGAAAATATATTTACTATTCATTAAGTGGAAGTGGATCACCATAAAGGTCTTCATTCTTGTCTTTGTTTGAATAGGCTGAGGAGGAGGAAGAAGAGGAGGGTAGATCTGGCTGTCTCCGAGGTGGCAGTCCAGCTGCGAGGTTTTTCAGACTGTTGCAAATCTCCAAAAAATTTTCCAATATGTTTATCGAAAAAAATTTGCGTGTAAGTGGACCTGCGCAATTCAAAGCTGTGTTGTACGAGGGCCAACTCTACACAGGTCCATTTTGTGTTTTAATTTGTGTATGGCATCGGGTGATGGAACTTGCTCTGTTGCCTTCTTTTTTCTCTCAACACTATGTTTAAGATTATCCACATTTTTGTGCAGCCAGTGTGTTACCGACAGCTGCAGAGCAGGCTGCAGGGTGCGTCTGCACTTTATCCACTCCTGCCCCCAGGAATGGGCCCCTAGATTGCGGCTGGTGCTCTCCCACCAAAACAACACGGAAGTGAACACCCTTATACACGCTCCCTTACAGACCTGAGTGAGCAGGTCTCTGGGATATTTACCCAGGAGAGAGTCCTGGGGCATATATAACAAGTCCTGTGGCTTCCTAAATGACTGTCCCAGTTCAGCCTGCACAAAATCTCCCACCTCCCCACAATCTCATCAGCCCTTATTGTTCATTACCTTTCTATTTTTCCTCTCTTCTTATGAGTGTAGTATGTTATTAACATGGCCACTGTTTCAGTTGCATTTTTCTGCTTATTAGTGAATTTCTCATCTGTAAATTTTGATAATATATATTTGTTGCCTATTCTCTGTCAGGTTTCCTGTCTTTTTCTTGTTAATTTGCAGGAATTCTTTGCAGTGTATAAAAATTCATGCTTTATTTTTTTATTGTTAGCAACAGGGTCTTGCTCTTGCAGGCTGGAGTGCATTAGTACGATTACAGCTCATTGCAACCTTGAACTCCCAAGCTCAAGTGATCCTCCTGCCTCGCCTCCTGAGAAGCAGCTAGGACTACAGGGAAGAGCCACCGTGCCCAAATATATATATATATATTTTTTTCTAAAGATGGGGTTTGCTTTGTTGCCCAGGCTGGTCTTCAACTCCTGGTCTCAAGTAATCCTCCTACCTCAGCCTCCCAAAGCACTGGGATTATAGGTGTGAGCCATGGTGCCCAGCCTTTATCTTTTTAAATCACTGCAAATATCTTTTCCCAGGTTGACACCTGTTTATCATATTTGTCTATTGAGCAGAAATCCTTTCACTTACTATAGTCAAAGCTATTGATTATTTTTGTCTTATCTTTTTTTGCCTATCTTGTGGTTGCAATGATATTCTCATATATTTTCCTTGATTGGTTTTATTGTCTTCTCTTTCACACTTAGAATTTTAATCAACCTGGAGTCTTCCTTTAGAGGATGTGAGGCAGGGCTCTACCTTTACTTTTTGCACAAGTGATCCAGTTTCCCACCGCCATTGACTAAGCAACCCATCCTTTTCCCAGGGCCACCCCCCTCATTGCCACACCAACTTACCACACAGGGGCAAGCTGGTTCCATGCCCTCTATTCTGTCTCTTTGGTCTATTGTATTTTTTGGACGTCTCATATTTTATCTTTTAAACATCTTTCAGGTTTTACATTTTGTTTTGTAATATTGTGTCTGTTATAATATACAACTCATATTTTTAAAGTCAAACATTTAAACTTTAAAGGCATTTAACCTAGAAATTAAGAGCATGGTCTCTATATCACAGAGAGCAGAGTTCGAATCCTGTCTGCACCACTCAACATCCATGCGACCTGTGGGGCAGTTTCCTATTGCTGCTGTGACAAATGACCACAAATTAGCGGTTTACAAAACACAAATCTATCATATTACAGTTTTGGAAGTCATAAAATAAAGTCGATTGACAGGGCTGTGTTCCTTCTGGAAGCTCTAGGGAAGAATCCATTTCCTGCCTTTTCCAACCTCTAGAAAAGCTGACTTGTGGCACTACATCACTCTAACCTCTGCCTCTGTTGTCACACCTCCTTCTCTGACTCTGCTGCCTTCTTCTTGCTCTTATAACAACCCTTGCGATTACACTAGGTCAAGTAGATGATCCAGGGTAATCTCCCCATCTCAAGATCCTTAAATTAATCACATCTTCCCGGTCTTTTTGCTTTGCAAAGTAACCTGTTCACAGGTTCTGGTGATTAGGACAGGGACATCTTCGGGGAGCCATTATTTTGTCTACCACACCGTGGACAGGCAACTCAACCTCTCCGAATGTCAGTTTCTTTATCTATAGAATGGGGGTGAAAATGTAATTAGACGTTTTTTGGTACAATGTTGGGAACATAGTGAATATTTCATAAGTGGTACATATTTCTATCTTCATCATGGTCCAGTATGATGCAACATGTACTATACAATTGGAGAAATTCAGAGTGGATGAGGCATTTTATGAGTGAAATGCTGAATTACTGGAAATAGTCATAACAAATAATTCGATTAGTATTTCAGCACTAAGCCAGGTGTCCTATTAAAGCCCAGGCCTTGTCCTGTTGTCATTTTCTAATTGGTATTCCGGTGAGTAAAGTCAAGGTGATTTACTCTGCATTTGAATCATATGACCTCTGATGTTCCCTGAATTCCCTGGATTTGTAGGAAACCAAGATTTTACCACCAGCGCTCTTTTGCTTGAGAGTTGGCGTTGCATGGTTTCGATAAAGAAAATCACAGAGGACTGAAAGAGTCTTGTGTTCATAAATCAAGTTTCACGTGTGGGAGATCTCAGGGGACTTAATTTGGCGAAAGGAAGTTCTCTGAATCAAAGCATATTACAATTTGTGTCTAATCAGATTAAGTAGATCAAGGAAGAGGGAGATCATCTCTTCCCTTGCAAGGCTGTATATTTCCAGAGCAAGAGCCATCAGTGGGAGAAGGCTGGATGTCAACAGCAGGTTGGGAACACACTGATGGGATGAGGAAATGACCAAGTTCAGGCATATCACAAGGCCAGCACCAAGATCATTGCAATCACAGAAAAATTTTATTCTGGTGCAAATCCCAGCATTTTAGAATCCAGAAAATTTAATTTCTGGCCCAGGAGTTAGATTGCCCATGTCTGAATATGACATTTACTAGCTGTGGCCTTGGGCAGCATTTTAATCTCTCTGTGCCTCAGTTTCTCTTATTTCCAAAATGGTGATAATATCACCCATGTCATTGGAGCTTGTGCAGATTATGAGTTAATTTAGTAAAAGACTAACCTGGCCTCTAACTCAACCACAATTAGTTATTACCATTGCTGTTATTGTCCATCTCTAAAATGAATTGGATGTTTTCTGAGGCTCATAAGGGTTGGTTGATTCCTGTATCATTCTGCTGATAGTTAGGGACACAGAATCTAGACTCTGTCCAAAACTGCTTCCATTGAAGAATGACACACAAATATGGAAAATGTTATGAGATTTCATGGAGAACATCAAGGGCAATACCACCCTATTGTAGTATGATTGCAAAAGAGCCCAGGTTACAAGTTTTGTAAAAAGTGGAGTTTCCCGATCTCTGCAGTCAAATTTATCTTGGACCGCATGGATTCAGAGCACGGTTACAAGGCAAGTTTAGGAGAGGTGAGAGCTTAACAGGTATTGGTTACAGGTAGCATCACTGCTGTAACAAACAAACTCCAACATTTCTTAACACAATTGAAGGTAATTTCTCTGCCAAGTCAAGTCCAGAATGGGTGTTCCTGCTGAGTGGACAGCTCCCCCTCAAGGGTGATTGTGGACCCAGGCTCCTTTCGTCTCAAGCTCTGAAAGCCGTGCAAATACTTCCACTCACTTTCCATTGGCTGCAATTGTCACATGGACATGGCGAACTGCAGGAGAACCTGGGGAACGTGGTCTTGCTATGTCCCTGGGATAACAGGACACAGAACTGATGACTAGCTAGTTTCTGCTGTAGGTGGTGACATTTTTCAGAGGACTGAATATAAACTCAGGCCAGCTTTCATTTGTGAGCATACCGTTAGGAGGGACTCCACCACCATCATCCCTTAGATCCAGTGAACTACTCAACCAGGAAGAGCCAAGGCTGGCCAGCCGCACCGAGGCCACAAGTGAACTAACAAACCACCAAGGATTTGGAGACGATGGTATCTTTTGTGTTTTGGTGGCAGGGAGCGAAGAGAAGACCAGGGAGTGGAGGATATTAAGGTAGCAAAAATGGGAAGGTGTTATAGACTGAGTGTTTGTGTCCTCCCAAAATTCATAGGTTAATATCCTAACCCTCAACATGATGGTATTAGGAGGTAAGGTCTTTGGTATGTGATTCGGTCATGATGGTGGAGCCCTCATAAATGGGATTGGTGCCCTTATAAAAGAGCCCTGGGAGAACTCCCTCGCCCCTTCTGCCATGTGAGGTTACAGCCTGAAGTCGGCGGTCTGGGAACCAGGGAGTCTGCTGGCATCTTCATCTTGTACTTTCCGGACGCCAGAACTGGGAGAAATAAATTTCTGTTGTTTAAGTGCTACCCGCTGTATGGTATTTTGTTATAGCAGCCTGAGCTGAATAATACAGAAAGATAAGATAAATAATTGCTCTGAAGTTTAAAAACATAATTTTTATTATGGAAAATTTAAGACTATAGAAAGGTTTTTAAAAAGTAGTTCAATATAAACATTTAAATTAAAGGGGTAAAATCATATTTCATTATGGAAAATTATTAAAAGAAATAAAAGAAAAATACTCATAACTCTACCGCCTTACTATAGCCAGTTGTTGCTTTGGTGTATTTCCTTCTAGTCTTTGGTTTGCTTCGGTCATGAGTTCTTACACAGAGTTGTAAAGAAGAGAAATGGTTATAATCAGAGACTTGGGAGTATGTCCTTGTGGGGGAGGGGGAGGAGGCATGGATGGTTCTCTCTGGCTTTACCAAAAACCCCTTGCTCTGTATTCCCCACTTTGGGGGAATGTTACACATTTTCGATTCTCTAGCAGGTAAGGAAGCAGGAGGTGGGAGAGGAGAGTAGAGAGAGAGGAAAGATAACCCAAATCAGTTATATATTCAGTTTGTCAGCAGCTCTGGTAAAAAGGTTTCAGGGAGGAGCAAGTGGAAATGCTCTATCAAAATGAAGTTTAAAACACGCCCTCTAGTGCATTCACACTTGGTGTTGGACCCTGCGCTAGTTATGACACTAGCTGAGCTGCTATAGCGAAGGCCAACAAATCAGTGGTTTCCAGAGGATGGGAGTTTATTTCCCACCTTCCATGCCCGTCAAGTGGAAGGATTCTATAGTCTCCTGGGGGTCCAGCAGGACAGAGGCTTAGTTGTCCACATTGGCAAACGGCTCACCAGCGCCCTCAGTAATGCCTTTCCTCTCTCTCTCCCTCTCACTTCCGGTAGTGGTCATGAGAATGTGCCTGACAGTCCTGCCTCCAACTAGAGGGAGTATAGTTACCCAAGGGCCCCACCACTACGGCAGGTGAAGCCCAAGGCCATGCTTCCCCAGGGCTGCTCCCAGTCAAAGACTGAACACAGCTGGGACTCAAATACAGGTCCCTGCTAGGCGCAGTGGGACTCCTCCGGTGCTGGCTTTGGCTCGAGCGTTCCCTGATGGCTTTGCCGACCCTTCCATACACTGCTGGCAGTCTAAGACTTTCCCTCCCTGTCTTTTCCGCTCGGGGTCAGACCTGGCTGGTGGTCTGACGGCTCTCCCCATTTCCCCTTCCACTGATAGTTCCCCTAATAAAATCCTTGCACGTTTAGCCCCATCTTGGCAGCTACCTCTCAGAAGACTCACACTGACGCATCTCCCCCACTCCCCTGCTGATGTTTCCTGGAGCCACCTCCCAAACAAACAACTTGCGCTCAAATCTTCGTCTCGGTGTCTGTTTCTGGGGAAGCCAGCCTAAAATAAAGGGCCCCCCAGAGAAACTGCACACGTCCCTTGTACGTGCATTGCCCTGGGGCAGAGTCTGGTCACGGGGCCGCCCTGAACCAGGGAGGCTGGAACATGCAGTCTTTTTCTAGGAGGGACCATGCAGGGCAGAATGGATATCAGGGGGCCTGCTGGCAGTTGTGACCACTCCTCCTTGCTCTAGCCTTCAAGGTCAATGTTCTGGAGCAGAGTCTGCGGAGGCCTTTGATAAATCTGTGCTGACATAAATTAATCAAAATTAACCCAAATCTAACTTCATATTATAATGACTTCTGTGTTTGCTCCAAGGCAAAATTGTAAAGTGGGTAAAGTGTATGCCCTGAACCTAGCCCATCTCTCGAGACATGGTCCCTTCTTTCCTTTTCTAACTCCCTCCAGAACGCCAGCTGCCCAGCCCTCTCTCACAACGCCTCACCCAAGGCACTGACGCTTCAGCCCCAATTTTTCCTCCTTGCCCTAAAATGTGCCTGTTCCATTACCCAAGGTTCTGTGCATTGCTAATTTAACATAAAGATATCAATGTTGACTTAGGCTTGACTGTGGCAGCAACGAGATGAACACGTTTGGCCTCTAACCAGAGCCGGTCGTGCCTTATCCAGAGGATGGGATGGTAGCTTGCCTGGTGACTGTCACTGAGTCCTGGATAGTAACAAGCCAATACAGTGCAGACAGCAGAAGCCAAGGACCAGGTGTGAATAAATTACCCCACCGGGAAGGACCTTGTAACCCAGGAGCTAAGACTCTGTAAGTTCCGTGGTCTCAGTTTTCCTCTGGGCCATGCTCCTTGGGATTTTTTTTTTTCCCTGTCATGTTCAGGAAGGAAGCACTAGGCTCCTTGATTCAACACTAAACTGTTCACAGTAGTTACCCCTAGAGTGTCATTGTAGGGTGGGGGACTGTGAAATGGCTCCTCCTACTTTTTATATTTCTACAGGGTTTGGATTTTTCATATCAAGCATGTGTTGTTTTGGTAACTTTAGAAAATAATGTAATTTAGCTGCTGTGACAAGCATTTGCCTTGCCCTGTGGTGTGGACCATGAACCTGTCCTGAGAAGGTCTCCTCGTTTTTGGTGACCAATGACGAAGCCCATCATTAAGGTCTCCTGTTCTCTTCTGGGAATGCACTTGGATTCTTTCTGCTATTAGCTTTCTTTAACGTGCTCGTCCTGCATCCCTGGTTTCTGTCTGCCCCATGAGTCAGCTGTTCTAATTTATTTTAAAAACCCTAATTTTAAGTAAAATTAGAATGGAGACCACATTTATTTATCTGCAGTGCCTGGGCCCAGTGCCTGGCATAAAGTTGACACTTAACAAATGTGTTGAATAATGGCTGAGCCCTCAGATTAGTCAAGGGACTCTTCACGACCACTGAGTCATTTCAACATGGCAGCCACTGCAGGTCCTCAGGGGGTGGGAGGTGAGCCCTAAATTCTTAAAAGGCTTTCCCTGGGATGTCGACCCAGATACCAGATGCAGCTGGGAAGGGAATGTGGTAGTCTAACGGTGTAATACTAAAATTAGGAGTAATACCTGAGAATACGACTGCTTGTGCCCTACTTACCTAGTCACTGGGCAAGGCAGGTTAGGTCTGAAGGGGAAGTTCCTGGCCAGAATCTCAGAATTTTACTGCAAGCTTGGGAAACCATTAATAAAAAGAAACATAATCAGGGGTTTGTTTTGCTTTTGTTTTGAGTCGCTACCATGTTTGAGAATGGTTTTACATTCTCAAACATGGTTCTCCTGATATTTTCACTGGCCACTGGCTGTACTATCTGTATTTCGCTTTTTGAAGTGCTTTCCTCCAAGTTTCACACCTCTGAGCCCCCAGCCACTTTTTACTAGCATTGCTTGTGTTGTGAGAGAGGGGGCCACCTCACGTTTTGGCATGCAGTGGTGACAGCAGATATTAAAGCCCAACCCTGGCCCTGCCAGTCCTGGTTCTGTGACGTCAGCTCCTTCAGCCTCAGCTTTCTTACCTGTTAAATGGTATTCATAATGATAGCTGCCTCTAGGGTTGTTTTAGGGATTAAATGAGTTAATTCACTTAAAAAAAAAAAAACAAAAACCTAGGGCATTGTACACCGTAGGGACTCAATAAGCAGTAACCACTGTTATCATTATCAACATCAAAAGCTTATCAAAGAGAGCCACTAGGACTTGGGATAAGGGCCCAAGAAATCTATCGCTTTCTGGGCAAATTGGGCAGATAATAATAATACCGGTAAAGTTCTGCTGTGTCACTCTTCTGAGACCTCATATTCTGTTCTTTGCAGAACTGGGAAGTGAGCAGACTGGGGCAGGGGGCACAGAAGTGAGGAGGGGAGCAGGAAACGCGGAAGGAAAAAGAAGTCTGCTCTTGGTTGGTGGGTGGTTCAGAGACAGCAAAGCCAGCAGGGAGGAAACAGGAATTACCAGGCACTGGGGAGCCCCAGTGCCAGCTCTCTGCTGACATAATTAATGAGGCTGTTGTGCCAAAAATGAGGCATGTTGTTAATATACAGACCTGTTGGGAGCACAAGGGAAATGCAAATAAAAGTTTTGCCAAAAGGGGAGTGGGGTCAGTTCCAGAAGGAGACCGCGTTATCTGCAAGGCTCTCCTGTGAGG
Organism: Lepilemur ruficaudatus; assembly: GCA_963574885.1. Lineage (NCBI taxonomy): Eukaryota > Metazoa > Chordata > Mammalia > Primates > Lepilemuridae > Lepilemur > Lepilemur ruficaudatus. The sequence continues at coordinate 39,124 of CAUYRT010054113.1, read as the reverse complement.
GGGGTGGACACCAAGAAGAAAAAGGGTAAGGAATTGATTTCAAACACAGGACCAATAGCTACAAAATACTTAGCGAGCTTTTAACATTCCCGACTGATTTTACTTTTGCCTCTGTTTTTTTCGAAGTATGTCCAATTGGTCAAATTCACTCAATGAAAACTAAAACCCCCAATGGAATTTTAGCATTCCGGACTTTAAATATACATTCTATAAGATACATAAGAAAAAACTTTATATAGAGATTATTTTCATTTTTACTTTGAAGAGCTCTGGGTCGCTGAAAGCAGTCTTGAGCCTATATAAAATCGTTGTGATTTTTTGTCAGTGCCTGATGTTTCCATCATAAAAAAAAAACGATTATTAATTTTTTGTGTGTGTTCTCGATGGAGAATTCAATTTTATTTCAAAGGGGCCTTGAGACCTGGACCAAGGAGACGGCGCCAGGGGCTGACTTTGCGGTCCCGGGGGTGGCGGGAAACCGAGTAACGTCGCCGGCATTGCTGTCCCCAGCGGGGGTGACTGGGGACGGGCTGGGAAGCAGAAGCACCCGCGTCTTTCGATGCAGATGCTCTGTTAGGTGGCCGAGCAGGGTCCCTCGCACCCACCTGCCCACGCACCAGCCCGGGGCCCGGGCCAAGCGCAGGGCGCCGCACGGGACCGGGAGGCGGCGGGTGTCCCCGAGGACGGGGGTCGGGGGCAATACGAGGAGGTCAAGCCCGTCCCCCCTCCACCCCCCGCCACTTCCTCGCCGCCGCACCCTCTGCGACCGCCGGCTCTGCCGCTCCCAGGCCGCGCAGTGACCGTGGGAACGCGCTGGAAAACAAGCGGCTGTCGGCGGCGGCAGACGCTGGGAAGGCTTGTTTTATTTCCCTGCGGTTAATTTATTTTCCTTTTCTTTCCGCCGGCTGCGCGGCGTTTACTAAGCTAGAGCGCGAAACACCCAACACGAGCCTGGAGCCCCGGGCAGGCCCGCCGCGCGCAGACCCGCCGGAGGGGCGCTGACGGCGCGCGCACGGGAGTGCGTGGGGCGCGCGCTGGTGGGGCGCGCGGGCGTGCGCGCGGGCGTGGGCTGTGGGCGCGCGCGCATTGTTTCTGCCTGGAGCGGGGTCCCAGCCGGCACCCCCGTCGGAGCGCGTGTGCGTGCCCCGGGTCCCGCGTGCCCGGCCCGGCGCCGAGCGTCGGTCACAGCGCCGGGCCGAGGGCGGTGCTGGCTGCGGGTCTGCCCTGCGTGGGGGCACCGCTGCCAGCACCGTCCTCAAGGTCACTCAGGTGGTCCTCAGCAGCGATCGCGGGAAGTCGGCGCTATTATTATCTTCGGTTTCCGGACGAGGAAGTGAGGCACTGGGAGGCTCACTCGCCCAGCTATTAGGAGACCTTGAACTCAGACAGTCTGGCTCCAGAATCTCCATCTTAATACTCCTTAAGCGCATTATTCCTTATGTCCATTATGCCTTAAGCGCTAGAGCCCCGGGACTCTTTCGTATTGGTGAAGGGATCCTTTTTACCTCCCTCCCTCTAAAACACCATCATTCCAGTTAATCCCAAACCCCGAGGCAGCTCACCGTGGGACTCGAAGTCATGACTGGTGTGGCAAAGTGGAATCTCTCAAATGGTGCTTTGTTACATCAAGGGCACCTGCATTTTAAGCTGATCTGTAACATCTTTTAAATGTAGTAATACATACACTTTGAGAACATACTTGATTCTTTGTTTCTGATTTATTATTTTTCTGTCAGTAAGTGAGGCATTATATTAGGAAAATACAGGAGAGCACAAAGAGGAAACTAAAAGTTGTCCATAATCTCAGTCACCCCCCCTCCATATACTATACGTTGAAAATCTTTCCAGTTATTTTTTCTAAGCATATCCTACTATAATTAATTAAAATTAATGTATTAAAAGAAGTTTAAAACTATCATAATGTACATTGTGTTTTATAATCTTTTAAAAATTTAATACGCTATAAACATTTTCCCGTATCAAATAGTTTTCTGCAACTGTTTTTAATGACTGCGCAATATTTCATTATATGAATTAACCATGATTTAACTAATTACTAGCCTTATTTTTTGACATTTGGTTTGCTCCTCAATTTTTGTTAAAAATGATGAACATGGGAATGCAGCAATCTTTGATACACTGTGACTATATCCTTAGGGCAAATGGTTAGCAATGAAATTGCCAGGTTAAAGAATGTCACACTTTTAAAGGGCCAAACTATTCTCCAGAAGGGTGGGCTTGATCCACATGCCTCCAGGTAGAATAAGCATGGCTGTTTTCTTTTTCAATTCAGGGTGTCTTTGCTCAAAAGAATCTTTGTTAATAGACAAATTACATCCTCCTAGCACTCTGGGAGGCCAAGGGAGGAAGTTTGCTTGAGCTCAGGAGTTCCAGACCAGCCTGAGCAAGAGCTAGAGCCGTCTCTACTAAGAATAAAAAAATTAGCCAGGCATGGTGGCACACACCTGCAGTCCCAGCTACTCGGGAGGCTGAGGCAGGAGGATCACTTGAGCCCAGGAGTTGGAGGCTGCAGTGAGCTATGATGATGCCACTGCACTCTACCCACGGGGACAGAGCGAGACTCTGTCTCAAAATAAGTAAGTAAATAAAATAAATTACATCCCTAAAGAAAAAAATACCTCGGTTATTTCGCTGGACTATGCTTGATTCCAAGAGAAAGAGACTTTTTGTGATTGCAGATATCTGAAACATTTGGGAAATTCAGTTTATTCAGATACTCTCCAGACTGAACACAGACTCCGCAAAGGACATAGTACAATAGGGACATTCTGAAAAAAGAAACTGGGAAAATTAATTCTCAAACCATTTTTTTTCTAAGGCAGTGAGACAGATGCTGTCTATAAAATGAAAAAGGAGGTATTAATTGCCTCTTTCGCTGGGCCTTTGCTCTTTGGCAACTTTCCCATTGTCAGGTCTGAAAACGTTGACGGTGCCGCCTGCTGCAGAGCTACTGCAGAAATATTCAAGGCAGCAAACCTGGTCAATTAAGGGTTTCTGTTAATTTTCTTCCCCTATTCATTCTACCAGCTGCCCTTCCCCCATATCAGCAAATTGGAGTGACAAATATTTAAAGTCAGACTGTCACGCATGAGCAGCGTAGCTGCGTGAATGACTGATTTTCTTGACATTCTCAACAGCTCCGTGTGTGCATAGGGAGACCTGCAGACCCCAAACCTGCCACTGTCTGCCTCACAAGATGGCATTGGTTTGGTAGTTGAGGCAATGGTGGGGATCGGGGCAAGTGGCATTTTATGATCAGGAAATGAACAGACGTATAATCTGCAGATGTTTTAGGAATATGCATGTTTCTCGCAGTGACCTCTAGGTGGATTTCCGCAGTGAGAAAGAGGAGACTTGTAGGGTGTGGTTTGAATTCTTTTCCTTGCAGAGTTTGCTCTAAAATCACTTTTGCCTACCAGGCTTGAGACCATGATGCGCTTAGCGAATCTGAGAGATGCTCTTGGACCTGACTGGCCTTTTTTCTCCCCACTCAGCATTGCAGCAAGAGTAGCAGATGTCTATTTAGGGAAGGCATGTTCCCTTTTTATATGCAAACCTTGTTGCTAAAAATTCTCCTTTAGATGAATTATTAAAACCAATTTATGAAATAAGGACAATACAGATTTCCTCTAGAATGATTCTTCCTCTCTGATATGTGAGACCTGTGTCTGCTGGAGGAGAAAAGTAGAGAGTCTATGAGAGGCCAGGTGGGGATGGGAGGGAAGTGGTAGAAGTAAATAAAGGTCATTTTATAGTCCTCAAAATTCCCTTAATGCTTGGATGTCTTGGGGTGCATCTAGAATTCGCCAACCATCAATACAAATGCACAAAACCATAGTTATTTTTGTAAACCTAGGTTTCTTCTCATGGTCTAATGAAGTAGGAATATTTAACTTATCAAAATTCCTTTAAGAAACAGTACTGTTTCTGTTCGGAAACAGGCACTGATCTGTGTTTAGGACATTCGGATGGTACTTCCAAGGGAGAAAGTAGGTTATTCTTTTTTATCCAAGGGAAGGGATTTTATGTTGCTCTTGAAGGGGACTCAATAGGAAAAAGCAGCTGCGAGAGTTGAATGGACATAAAGCCACAGAAAGGTGCAGTGGCCCCTGGATGCTGGGGTGCCTGGTTATTTGTTTAGACTATAAACCTAACATGAGATGGAAACCACCATCACCCCCAATTCCCTTATGAAATCTTCAGTAACATCTACTCTTTTTCAAAGCATAAAAGCCTTTGCTAATGAATGTTCTCCTTACATTTTTTGGAAGAACTCTGTTACAGAATTTATATCCCTTTTTGTAATACGTGAGTTTTTATAGCAATTATGAAAAAGAAGTTAACCATTAACTTGACATTCACACCTCAATGCCAGGCTTGGATGCTGGCTCACAGGAAAGAACTTCCTAGTTATACCCACACAGGGTAATCTATGGCCTTGATACCTGCAGTGTGGTCCTGGACCAGCTGCCTCACCTGGGAGCTGGGTAGACCTAGGGTCTTAGTGTGTTTGAGCTGCTATAACAAAATATCGTGCACTGGGTAATTTATGGACAATAGAAATTTATTGCTCGCACTTCTGGAGGCTGGGAAGTCCAGGATCAAGGTGCTGGCAAATTCAGTGTCCAGTGAGAGCCTGTTCCTCATAGCACCTTCTTGTTGTGTCCTTACAGGGCGGAAGGGTCAAAGGGCTCCCTCAAGCCTCTTTGATAAGGGTGCTAATCCCATCAAATTGGCTCCACCCTCGTGATGTAAACTACCTCTTAAAGTCCCCATCTCTTAATACTATCACATTGGAGATGAAGTTTTGGGGGGCATACCAACATTCAGACCATAGTACCTAGTGAATCAGAATCTGCATTTCAACAAGATCCCCAGGGAATTCGGGTGCATGGTGTGGTTTGCCGAGTCCTGGTCTGCAGCACTAGTTCTACACTTGGCTGCATGTCATAAAGCTCACCTGGGGAGCTTTCCAAACTATAGATTCCTGAGTCCCATTCCTAGAGATTCTAATTTAGTTGGTCTAGGGAGGGAAGGCCCTGGACATCTGGATTTCAAAAGGGTCCCCATTTGTTTCCAATGTGTGGTAAGTTTGAAAACCTCTAATCTCAGAACGCTTCTTTCTCCAAGTCATGATTAAGCCCGGACACCTTGCGAAGTGCCTGGCCTGGCCACAAAGTTTGCTGCTTTGGTGAACCGCAGCTCTGCCCGCAAGGCACTGCTCCGTGTCCTCGAAAGCGTCTGTGTAACTACTCTTCACCACAGCCTCAGTGGAAGACTTAAGCCAATGGCAGACATTCAGGGGAGCCCCCCAGGCTTGCACCTTGTGGGGAACCCCACTACAAGGCTGCCTAACATGGTGGTGGGTGAGGGCAAGGGTGGTCAGACTGGGCCCGCACCACAGGAGTTGCCCTAATGTTGATTACCTGCTCGGCCAGGGCTCCGTTTCCTCCTCTCTAAGTGGGGTGAGTAATAGGACCCACATCATGGGGTTGTGAGAATGGGCCAATGAGAATGCGGGGAAACTACTTCAGGACTTGCATTCAAATAATAAGGGTTGGCATGACGACTAAGAAGGAATAAAAACCTAATTAGCACTCAACTTTCTCTGCTGTTAGAAGCCTGCAAATGGAGATGTCAACAAAAAACAAGCCCATTCGTGCCGCAAACACCTAGAAAAACTCAGGAATTAGAGGACCAGGTATCGGTGACAGTGGGGGTGAGTGCGGTTGCTGAGGGAGGGAGGCTCGATAGGTCTGTCTGAAGAGCAGTTAGATCCCGTACAGCACCACCCGAGCCTTCCCCACCCCGGCAGAAGCCTGGAGTTTTACCCAATGGAGAAACTGATCCAGGGTGGCTTCCAGCTCAGAGATGCCAAGCACAGCTGGGGGTGACAAAAATGAGGTGAAATGACATTGTGAGACTTCAGTCCTCTTTCTCCAGTAGGCTTCCAGAATGCTGGTTTCCGGCTGTGCATTCCCCAGGCCAGAAACCAGAGGGGACTGACTTTTGGGGAATCTTCCAAAGGAACAGTAGCAGAGCCCCTGCCTGGTCATTCCCAGCAAAGACCCCCTGGGCTCACTTAGTGAGCTTCCAGCCACCCTGCGATGCCTCCTTCCTGATGGAAATGGAAAAGCCAAGATCGCAAGAATACCCTTCAATGTGGAAAGCAAATACCAAAACAAACAAGAGGAGAAAAGGAAGGCAGAGTAAACAGAGATAATGTTGTTCAATGCCACCCTTGAAGGAGAGGAGGCCTGCATCCGTAAGACAGGATTACTCAGCGGACAGGTGTTGAAAAACAAAAGCGCTAATAAAATACAATAAAAAGGATGGGGCCAAAGTGAAGGTAATGTGTCAGAAAGTGTGATACTAAACATCTGATCAGTGTTAGAGGTCCAATATAAAATAAAACATATTCCAGTGAGAACAGAGAAAATTACCAAAGAAAACAATAGTTTGAAACATCCCAGAACAAAAAAATATGCTTTTCCAGACTGAACAGGCCCCAAAAGTGCCCAGCATAATGAATTTTCAAACAAAAAGGGAGAGGGAGCCACCTAAAGCACATTTTCGTGAGATTTAAATGTTTTAGGGATAATGAGTAGATCCTAAGAACCCCTGGGAGTGGGTGGCAAGAACAACAGATCAGAGGGTCACACAAAAGGCGTAGGGGTCAAGAGGGCCATTAACCATCTCTGGAACATGGAAACACAGAAGATCAAGGAACAAGACTTTCAAAATGCTGAGGAAAACATATTTCCAGCCTAGAACTCTATACACCACCAAGCTAGCAGGGTATTCTCTGGAAGCTAGTAGAGACATCCCCAAATCAGGGAATTAACAAAGAAAGAGGAAGCCATAGGATCTGGAAAATGGATTCAACACAGAAGAGAGGCAAAGAGAATTCCAGGTTTGGTGAGAGAAACCCCAGGATGACCACTGGGCAGCAAGGATGATACGCGGCCAGCTCAGATTGGAACAGGAAGAAGGGCGGCTCCCACGTGCAGATGGGAAGGATGTGTGTGAATATACCGGGGAGAATTTGACATCTCTACTGGAGAGTTAGTGGAGAAAATTAGTGATGGGCACATAAATTATGCAAGTGGGAAAAAAAGTCAATGATTAACTCAGGGAAAACAAAAAGTCACATACAAAAGGAAACGTAATACTTTCTTGAAGCTGCTTGACCAATGTTTACTTAGTAAAAATAACACGTTCATTGAATATTGATTTGACAAAAAATGTGACATGATTTCAGCAAGAGGATGCAGGAGGGCAAGTGGATGAGGTGAAGGTATATTCGCCAAAACTCTCCTCATCCATAGCAGGGAGGTGGGAAATGATGTCTCAAATGGAAAAATCAAGACTGAAGAGTATAAGTCTTTTACTCAGAAAAGCAGAGGTAGATAGAAATGCTATTTGCTAAGAGTTAGGACTTGGGTGGGGGAGGCACGGGAAGGGGAAAGCTATTTTATACTAGCCTTATAATAGTATTTGACTTTTTGAAACACGTTGATAGAAATAAAATTAAATTCAAAGCCACGCTGAGCACCACGCCTGGTGCAGGTGAGTGCCGGCCGTCATGGGGAAGCTGTTCTTCTGTTCCTTGTCCAGCCCCTTTGGGTTTTCTCAGCGAACCCTGCCAGGCGGGCTACAAGTGTTCGCCATTCTGCTTCCTTGTCGCTTTGTCTGTTCCTCTTGCACTCAGGAGAGACCCCGCTGCAGCAGCCAGGGTGGCGTTGGTTTGTTACTGTTCTTTTTCTGCGTTTCGCCCTCAGAGAGAAGGTGCCTTAACTCTGGACTTTGCTGGAGAAACTCACAGTGCACAGGAAACTTTGATTCAGGATGGTTTTGGTGCTGCTTTAGTTGCTGAAATAAAAAACTGGGGTTTAAAAATAAGAAATCTGTACTTTTTACCTTATATATAACTAGGGATTTCTCTTCTAAGGATTTCATGTGACCAATCAGTATGTCTTTTGAAGTCCTGGAGTGGATTAACGGTTCCCCATTGACATAAATGGTTGGAGCTTTTTGGCAAAACACCCCTTTGCCTTATGCCCTGTTTTGGGGGGGGTAAGTTGAGGATGAAGGGCTGATATTTTACATCTGGGCTGCTGAGGGGTGAAGGCGGCAGCATCCTGGCTTCCAGGGACAGAGGGACCTTGGGGGAGGGTGAGTGCTGGGAATTTGCAGAAACCTGTGGAGGACATGGGACTTGAACTCCACAGTGGACTCAAGGGTCCGAGGTCCTCTTACCTTGCTCTGGCAGGGCCAGAGAGGCCCAGCTGCTGACATCAGGCTTGTAGGAGTTTTCCTGGGTTTCTACATTAGCGCACCCACACTACTGCCTCCACCCCACCAGGAGTTAGGAGGTTCTGACATGAGGACAGAAGACAGGCTTGCTTCAAAAAAAAAAAAAAAAAAAAAAAAATATATATGGCCGAAGTGTGTTTCTTTTCTTTTCCCTCCCGCTTTCCTACAACCAAGCTGAAGTGGCTCCCCCCACACAGGGCACCCCTCTGTGCGTCTCAGTGCAGCTCATCGTCTGCTGTGACTTAAATAGCAAGAAGAATTTTTAAAAATAAGTTTTGTCATCAGTCTTGCTTGATCCTAAGCGGCACTGCTTCAGCAGATGTGGCAGAATCCTCTCACAGGCCGTCTCGCTTTGTTCCAGAGGCAATTTATGTGGAAGGCAGCGAGTTCCCTGGCGCCAGAGGGCACGGAGATGGAACTGCCATCCTCCCCTGCGACTGGGGGCAGCTGGGGCTGGCGTGGGGGTGTGGGTGTGGGTGTGAGTGTGAGTGCATGTCTGGGGTCGGTGGCTGGGGCAGGAGGAAGGGGAACCCAGCTCAACCCAGTTAAGAAGTTGAACCCAGATTTCTCTTATCCTTTTCCTTATCTTATCCTTCTCATATCCTTTTTTAACAAAGAGTAGTATGTTCTGTCTTAACTATTCAGCGTCTTGGTATGAGAATCTCAGCAAGATTCCACCAAGTTTATTTTTAAAATGCTTGTAATTTGAAGATGGACTTCAGAAAGACTTTATATTTGCACTGGGGGCGATTGTAGATCATTTCCTTTTTGGAACGAACTCCTTGCCCTTTCTGCACCGGGGAGAAGATGGTTCTCATGAAGTAGGAGGCTCATCCTTTATTGCAACAGGATAGTGTGCTGTGTTTTTTGTGAAAAGTACAGGTAGTTTAAGAAGAAACACGTTCCTCCATGGTGTGGGATTGCTGCCATGTGACAGCTTGGGTCGTAATTTTAAGATAGCGCTCAGACAGAAAAGTCTGTGTCCCTGAGCCAAGAGCTTCGCATGAAGTGGCTCAGCCCTGTACCAGGGCTGCATGGGCCACGCGCTTCCAGCAAGGATTTTAGGTGTAGCATGGTGAACACTTTGATTTTAAAAGTTATGTGTTTATTTTAATGTGTATTAGGCAAGATGAACATTTTCCCAAAACCAGCATATCAAGTCCACAATGACATGGAAATATAAAATTCCTGTCCAACAAATCATTTATGTTTCTAAGGCTGGGCGCGGTGGCTCATGCCTGTAATCCTAGCACTCCAGGAGGCCGAGGCAGGCGGATCGCTCAAGGTCAGGAGTTCAAAACCAGCCTGAGCAAGAGCGAGACCCTGTCTCTACTATAAATAGAAAGAAATTCATTGGCCAACTAAAAATATATATAAAAAATTAGCCGGGCATGGTGGCACATGCCTGTAGTCCCAGCTGCTTGGGAGGCTGAGGCAGAAGGATTGCTTGAGCCCAGGAGTTTGAGGTTGCTGTGAGCTAGGCTGACACCACGGCACTCTAGCCTGGGCAACAGAGTGAGATTCTGTGTCAAAAAAAAAAACAGAAAGAAAGAAAGAAAAAAAGAAAGTCACCAGTTGACAATTTCACCCAGGGTTAGCTGGAGAAAAGAATGCTCCCTGCAGGTCCCCAGTGTGAAACTTGATAAAGGGACCATTTGCAGCCTGCTGGGACAGGGTAAAGGGGGCCCTAAAGAAGGCTGCAGCCCCCAGGGAGTCACCCCATGGCCTGCTGTCACCAGCCTAGGCCTGAAGGGTCAAAGGTCCACTGAGAGCAGGAGCCACGAAGTGGGTACAGCCGTGGACAGGGTGGAGCCCCACCTAGGGTGAGGAGGAGCAGTGAGAGACAGCCTCCTCCCTCCTCCCACAGCTGCAGCCCTGCCAGCGCCCGCCATGGCCAAACCCAGCCAGAGGCCGGCAGGTTAGGAGCCCGGTGGAGCCCACAGGGTCAGCCTCCCCGGGGCGCAGATCTGGGCAGAGACTGGGATCTGGGTCCTGGCAGCGCAGGAGCAGAGAATGTCCTGCATTAGGTGGGATGTGGGTGTGGCAGGAGCAGTGGTGGTGAGTGGTGGCTGGAGTCTGGCTCTCACGACAGTCCAGTTGGGTTGGTATGATCTTCACCATGCAGATGACAAGCCGAGCCTTGGAAAGGTTAAGAACTTGCTTAAGCTTCCGTAAGTGACAGAGCCTGAGCTCCAGACCAGTACTTTGTATTGCTTTGTGTAGACACACTGACGTGCACACACACACACACACGCAACCCACTTACACAAAAACCAGCAAACTGTATTCACAATGAAGACAAATCGTAAAGTGTATTTTTAAAATGCACGTGAAGTCTGATGTTCATTCATTCCCATTCTCTCTGTGGCCTGGCGCACTGGCACACCCTTCGTGTGGACAGGTTCTGTGACCAGACCACGGCACAGCGTCTTGGTGGTGCCCCAGGCCTTGTTATTCCAGCCACAGAAACACAAACCCCATTTGTGCAAGTGCCAGAGTCTGGCTGGCTCTCCTCAGGGTTCACACTCAAGGACAGGCTCCTGGCCAAATTAAAGTGGGGCCTGGGAGAGTCCAACTGCACTTAAATAATAATAATAATTGCATGTACTTTCTTTAATGAGCTCTCATTCCCACTTGGCAGCACAAACACTAAATTCAGTCCATTCCAGCAAAGCCCAGTCTAATCCAATAAAAATGTTAGTCCAATCCAGGAATTCAATCACTAACCAGTTCAAAGTTCTCTCTCCACGAGGTGCTGCCCCTCCTCCACCTGCTGGGACTGTCCCAGGGGCTTCCTGCCAGCCCACAGCCCAGCAAGCAGGGCCAGCAAGAGCCAGAACCCCGTGGTGGCAAGGGGCATGGCGTTCGCGGCTGCCGTTCTCACCAACTGGCATCCACCCGCCATCCTGCATGTTAGAGGGCTGCGACCTGCCTAGCCGGACACCCCCGAATGCTGAGTGGCCTGCAGAAGCACTGTGGTCACTCTTTACCCAAGCAGGTGGTCCACCTCCCGGCCTGTGCCAGCCAGTCACTCTGCTCCTCTGGGCAACCTTTTGAAGTGAGGGGAGTAGCTCACGGTACTTTCAAAACAGGCTTTTGAAATTGCTACGGATTAAAATTAGGGAGGAGGCGCAAGTGGAAGGTGTGAGCCCAGGGCAGGGAGAGAGAGGGTGAAGGAAGACTCAGGCAAGGGGGGGAGGGATTCGAGGTGGTGCCTTGCTGAGCAGGCCCTGCTGCAGGAAGAGGCTGGCTGGCCTTTTTGCTATGTGGGTTGCTCTGCACAGACTTCACCCACAAACAGGCCATTATGGAGGGACAGAGAGGGGATTCGTCTTTGCCTCTCTTCTGCCTCCCACAGGGAGTTACCTCCCCTGTGCCCCTGGGCTGCGTGGCCTGGCTGCCGCACGTCCAGCGGCAGGGCGCATCCTCTGGGTCTGGGAGTCGGGGAAACAGCCAGAGATGTCCGGGGGCCTCGGCGGGGCAGAACTGAGCCACTTCCCAGAGTCCATCGTGGCAGAGGCTGGGCGCAGTGGTGGCTCCTGAAAGCATTTGTGGCAGCCCTTGAGTATCAGACACAGTGGGGCTGTCTTGTTTTTGTTTTACATTTTCCAGAAGAAACTGAGCTGAACCAGCATCCACAATACTTCAGTATGAAAGAGACACAGTGGGTAACTGCGTGTCTTCAGAACACTCAGGACCAAGAAGGGCGGAGGCCTCCGCAGCACGGACCTGGGATTCCGCCCCTGAGTGTGGCCTGGAGCTGCAGTGTGTCGTGCTGGCTAGACAGGCGGCTGTCGGCAAGGCCACGCTTCCCCAGCCGCACTTCTTCCTTGTGATTATTCGCTCCCAAGCCTTGAGGACCCGATACACAGACGAGGCTGATAGCTCTGTCTGCCTCACCGAGTCGTTGTGAAGAGCCAATGAGATAATCATCCAGCATTTCTCACTTTCTGGAACACTTCCCCCTTACCTGTGTGCCGTCTGTCTTGTTAATATTCAGTTGATGCTTTTCTTCAAATTGACTCCATTATAAATCTTAGCCTCATTCTAAGCAAGAACATCTGTGAATTCTCCAGGTAAATATGCTGGTTATATATATTTTTTCCTAATACACATTAGAATAAGCACGTTAGTCTTGATGGTTAGTCTTAAATTGAGAAAGTGAGCGCCATGGTCATTATGAAAAGGATACAATGCCACACCGATAGACACTGAGCTAATCCTCATATTCAGGCAGTGTCTGGTGGTTAGTAAATGTTTGCTGCATTGGCACCTTCCGTGCTGGCCAAGGCTGTGTCTCGTGCTTCCTGAGTGCAGGCTGCTTGTTTTGTCTCCAGCTCTTTCTTCGTCTCACCTTGGAGCATCTTGCCAGTGGGGCAGTGGGCGTCTCCACTGACTCCGCAGCTGCTCATGGACACACTATCTATTCCCATGCAATCGATCCCATGCAAGAATGAAGCTCCTGTCATCGAGCTCTGCCTCCTTCTCCCAGCCAGTGGCCACTTTCACCAACCTCCTGGTCACTCCCTGTCTTCCTTGAAGGCTTTGGCACCTGACTCCTGGCTTTCCTCTTCACCCCAAGCTCATGCATATACCTCAGTGACTTCAGCTCTCATGTTGACTTACATCCAACATCTTGTCTCAAAGCTCCTTGACCTCTTCACCTCCAGGAACTATCGTCCCCAGGACCTCTGAAGCAACCCCCTGGCATGGCCACATCCTGTGGAGCATGCCACCTACTAGAACTGCACAGTCTCTGAGACCTTTCCATCCCAGACTTCGGCCTCTCCCCCTCCAACTCTTTGCGCTGTTATTCTCAGTGCTTTGGTTCTTCATCTTCGTTAGAACTCCAATCCCTAGACGCTCCCTTTCTTACCACCTTCCTGCCCAGTCTAGGTCCCATGAGGCATTGCTTAGCAACTTGGAAGTTCCCGGCCATTTTCAGATTCCACCACAACCCCCTGCAAACCCCTAATCTTGCAGCCATCAACCTGTCTGCAGTCCTACACCCAGGACTCCGGTGGGCCAGTGGGGGCTGAGCACCACTGAAGAAAATCCACCTATCCTTCTCCCGGAAGTTTGTTTTGTTCTTAATTCCCTATCTGTGGTAACATTTCTGTTAGATAAGTCTGCCAGAGAGGCAAATAAGTATATATTTGTAAGTGTTCTACAAACTATAAAATGCTAAAAAAAAAAAAAGATAAATTATTGGTATCTTCATTATAAAAGACCTCTCCCATTGAGGGTTTCACAATCAATTGTGAAAACAATTGCCCTGTTCTCGTTTGGGATTTACAGTTCTCTCTGGAAAGCCCTTCCCCTTCTTACTCAACCTTATAGGAATCAGGTCCTGCAGGAAACCTTGTCTGTGACCCAGGTGTGGTTAGACATCTGCCCTCCAGCTGTGCTCTCAGAGCACTCAGCGCTGGCCTCTGTAATGAGCTGTCTATCACAGGACTTTGTAATAAGCAGCTTATGTATCCGTCTCCCCCATTAGACTGTGATGTGGGCTTTTGAGGGGAAGGACCTTGTCCTACTCATCTTTGATCCTTCACCTCTCAGCCCAGAGCAGAATCACAATTGTCACTTGTTGAAGCAAACTGAAATGAACTACAGGGAACTCTAACCTCTTTTAGAGAACACAGAAGAAAATTTATTACATTAAAATGACAACGAGTTTCGATGAATAATTAATGTTTTATCTGCTCAGTGCTCCTCCTTGTTGGGGGAGCATCTGTTCTTTCCTTACTCCAACCACATGGAATGAAAGTTAACAATCACAGGATCCTCTCCCCTGGGCCACTGTTGATTGGCTTCAGCTGGGCCAATCAGAGTGTGTCCTGGGATCTTTGAACAGGAATTCGAGTATAGGATGCACTTCCTCTTTGTTGGTGAAGCTGTGAAATGTGGGGCTCGGGCGTTGCTCTCAACCATGTTCACCTACATGGAGAGGACACCAGTGTGTGGTGAGAAAGACACACCAAGGGAGAGAGAGATGAGGGACAGAAATGACTTCCTGGTTCCCATTGTCCCAGGTGCCCAGGCTGCCAGTCTGTAAGAGACTCTCACCAAAGTCCTCTTGGCCCTAAGCAAGACTGAGCTGAGTTTCTGTCATTTATGGTGAAAAGGAGCCTGACTGATTCACGTGCTCAGCCGTTGCTACTGATTTCTACTTTTCTTAGGACAACTAAACCAACTTAAAATTTAAAAAATGGTCAAAAGAAAGGGATTGATGGTCAATCTGATGATTTCACGACCCTCATTTTTTTCCATTTATTTTATTAAGGTATAATTTATGTAGAGTCAAATTCTGCCTTTTTAGTATACAGTTTTGCAAGTCTTGAGAAAAGTATGGAGTCTTGAAACCACTACCCCAGTTACAATAAAGAACAATTCTATCGCCCCAGAATTTCCCTGTCCTCCTTTGTTGTTCAATGCTCAGCCCACCCTCAGCTTCTGGCAGCCAGTGATCTGTTTTCTGTCTTCAGATTTTTGCCTTTGCAAAAATGTCACATAAGTGGGGTCCTACAGTACACAAGGATCAGCACAATACATGTGTGACTCATCCATGTTACTGAGTGTATCAGCAGTTCAGTCCTTCACATTGCTGTGGCGTATTCCCTTGTATGATGCACACAGTTTGTTTATCCACTCCCCGGTTGTTGGACACTTGAATTATTTCCAGAGGATCTTTTTCAGTGTCTGCTCCACCTTCAGCTCCGGATATTGGGCATTCCAATGCATCTGCACCCCGAAAAGGATGTCTCTCCATGCCCTTGCCCCCCTTCTAGCAATAGATGCTGTCACTTGTCACCTGACACTTGCTGGCCTAGTCATAGCACATGGGTGGGGGAAGGAGCATTCTGTTCTGATTCAACCTCAGTCTTAGACAGGCTCTGTGTCCTGTGTCTCAGGAGTGAGGCCTTCTGAATGATTCTGCACTGTCCCCAGCTGTAGGGGACTTTTAATGGTTTGGGCCCACAATGTGTTTCTACCTCTTTCTTAGGGGTAGAGATTTTTTTGTGTTCTCTTGCTCCAGCTGCAATGGGTGCTCTAAAGGCAGAAGAGTTTGCTGCTCTGCTCCCGGCATTTTAATGTTGTCATTCCATAGGGAAGAAGGACTTCTTGCCTTTCCTGCAGTAGCTGCTGTCCCCTCCTCGAGGGCTGCGCCACGAGGGCTGCTTTCTCAGGGCCCTTGCTCTGTTCTCAGTCTTTCTTATACGTGCCTGCTGAGGTTAGTGGAGACGAGCCTGTGTCTCAGTCTGTTCGGGCTGCTATAACAAAATACCACAAACTGGGTAGCTTATAAACAACGCAAAGTTATTTCTCACAGTTCTAGGGGCTGGGAAGTCAAGATCAGGGTGCTGGCAGATTCCATTTCCGGTCAGGGCCTTCTTCCTTGCAGAGGGCTGCCTTCTCGCTGCGTCCTCAAATGGCAGACGAGGAAGCGAGCTCTCTCTGGGTGTCCTTTTATAAGGGCACCAGTCACCTGATCACCTCCCCAAAGTCCCACCTCTAAATGCTGTCACCTTGGTTAGGGTTTCAACGTAGCACCTTGGGTCTGTGACTCCCAGGGGCTCCATGTTCTCACACTACCCTAACTTATTCTTTAGCCAGTCATGAGAAATTTTATGTGAACTCTTCTTACTGGCTGGCATGGCATCTGGTGACATCTGTTCTAGCTAAGCCAGTGCTCACATCCCATCTTTCCTTGGAGGTACTTGTCTTTCTTTAGATTTGGGGCTAGTTGTTTACCCTGTGGCCTCAGCTCCCTGACACGTACAGAGAAGTAGTTAATTTGCAGTGTCCAGTTTTTTCTTGTTGAAAGTGTGAGTGATGGTTTTCCAGCTTCCTCCATCCTAAGCAGAAGCCAGAAGTCCGTCTTCACTTTTTAAAATTTAATTTAATTGTATTGTATTGTATTGTATGTATTTCACCACAGGAGTCCAAATTGCACACCCTCACGTTTAAACCGAAGGTGGGAAGACAGAACCCCTGGGTCGGATGGAGAGGCAGTGACTTAAAGTGGGGGAGGGGACCCCCAAGGGCCAGCTCCAGCCCCCAGTTATGTTTTAGTTGACCTACCGGTGTTTGAACAAAACCTTGAGTTGGCTTTAAACATTTTAAAATCTGAAATTTTCTCAAAATTTCAAAAATCCAAAAAACCCTGTATTTCTGGTTTCTCTTGAAAAAACTGCCAGCCGCGATCATCCCCAGGCTGCTTCCTTGGTGTGGGGCACCGTTCTCCTGTTCCCTGTCATCCCCACCGCTGTGCAACCCTCGGCCTGCCAGGCCTGGTGGGCAGGAATGAGGCTCAACCAGTAGGTTCTGGTAAAATTATGCCAGTTATGGAAATGTTGAAATCATCTGTGCCTGTGGACAAACGCCAGTTCCCAGAGCCCTTGGTTGAGCTCACACCTCAGCCAGACTGGTGCCTTCCCCAGGACCCCTCGTTCAAAGGGGTGAAGTTGGCAAACCCAGCGGCCCTGGTGCATCCACGCTGACCACGGTGTCTGCCCGTTCCAGCAGAGTGATGCTCAAAATATTTAAGTTTGCAGCCAGGCACGGTGGCTCACACCTGTAATCCTAGCACTCCGGGAGGCTGAGGCAGGTGGATCGCTCAAGGTCAGGAGTTTGAAACCAGCCTGAGCAAGAGTGAGACCCCCCGTCTCTACTAAAAACATAGAAAGAAATTACTTGGCCAACTAAAACTATATAGAAAAAATTAGCCGGGCATGGTAGCGCATGCCTGTAGTCCCAGCTACTCGGGAGGCTGAGGCAGGAGGATCGCTTGAGCCCAGGAGTTTGAGGTTGCTGTGAGCTAGGCTGATGCCACAGCACTCTAGCCTGGGCAGCAGAGTGAGACTCTGTCTCAAAAAAAAAAAAATTTAGGTTTGCAATCCCTGACTTACAGGATCTTGCACAAGCTCCTGGCTCTGGAAGGTGGGAAGAGGTGGAGTTTTGCTGCTTAAGGTGGTATTGTCAAACAAAAAGGCTCTGGAGGGCCTGGTTGTAAACATCAGTATAAGCAGCAGAAGTGCAACTTTGACCAGTGGTTCCAGGAGAGTGAAGAAGAGACCGAAAACAAATAGGAAGTGAGAAATGGAGAAGGACATCAAAGAGAAGCTTAAGCCACATGAAAATCAGGAAGCAGGGCTGATACCTGCTGGAGATAAACGAGGGAAATGGCTATGCCTCTGGGTAGCCTATTATCTGGGATTTTTGGCCTCTTTCTACTTTAAAAGATGCATAATTACAATAAACTAATTAACTGTTTTGTAATTAAATACCAAAATAATTAAATTTGAAAATTAAACACGATAACATCAAGTTGTTCAGACAGGATTAATTTGTGTCTTAATCTGATAAATCACTTTCACTATTATTAGGATTAAGTTTTAGAGAAAAGAAATTGCAAAAAAAAAAAAAAATAGCTCCCACCTTCCACAGAGAAAGACTGCCTGGGCTTTTGATTCTGCATAGAGCTCTCTCAAAGGTCAAGTGCTAGAGGCTGATTTTAAGCCATGAGTTGGAAGAACAAGAGAAAATATTCCTCTTTTTTTTTTTTTTTTTGCGCAGGCTAGAGTTGCCCAGGATAGAGTGCCGTGGCATCAGCCTAGCTCACAGCAACCTCAAACTCCTGGGCTCAAGCGATCCTCCTGCCTCAGCCTACTGAGTAGCTGGGACTACAGGCATGCACCACTATGCCCGGATAATTTTTTCTATTTTTACTTGTTTGGCTAATCTCTTTTTATTTATAGTATAGACGGGGTCTCACTCTTGCTCGGGCTGGTCTGGAACTCCTGAGCTTTAGCAATCCTCCTGCCTCGGCCTCCAAGAGTGCTAGGATTATTACAGGTGTGAGCCACTGCTCCCAGCTGAAGAAATATTCTTGAATGGACTATTTTTTCTGAAACTTGTACCTGAACTTATTTTGTGTTGGGATTTTGAAAAGTAACCAAAGTTTCCTTATAAGTTTCTAAGAATTTTTTTTGCATAAGTAAATGAATGAATAAATAAAATAGGGGCCAAAAAAGTAGCCAGATTAATAGTTACCCATCCAATAACAAATATGTAGGACCTACTTAGTGCTCAGTAGTATGCTAGAAAATGCAAGAGCATGCATGCAAAGATATATAAAATAGTCTCCTCTTTCCAAATTCAAGGTTTTCTTCTCTTGCTGTGGAGAAAAAAGAATATATGCAGATAGAAAATAAAATGTCAATCAGGAATTCAATAATAGAAGGTACCCATGATGGTTCATTTTCTGTGTCAACTTGGCTAGGCCACCCAGATATTTCGTTAAACATTATTCTACATGTTCCTGTGAAGGTAGTTTTTAGATGGGATTAACATTTAAATCAGCAGACTTTGAGTAAAGCACTTTATCTCCATAATGTAAGTGGGCCTCATCCAATCAGTTGAAGGCCTGAACAGAAAAAGACTGACCTCCCCTGAGCAGGAGGGCGTTCTGCCAGCAGACCGCCCGCCTTTAGACTCGAGCTGCAACTCTTCCCTGGGTCTCCAGCCCACTGGCCTACCCTGCAGATCGTGGACTTTCCAAGCCTCCACAATCCCATGAGCCAACTTCTTAAAATAAATCTCTGTCTCTCTATATATACATCCTGTTGGCTCTGTTTTTCTGGAGAACCCTGACTAATACAGCAGCACTGAAGTGAGAGATGGCTCAGGGAAGCTCACTCTCTCTTTTGCAGACTCTGTTGTTATAGCAGCAAGGTGCTGTAGGACGGATGAGCCCACGGTGTCCTAATAAAACTGCGTTTATAGAAACAGACAGCCCATGGGCCACAGTTTCCCGATATGATCTCTTAAAAATATAGCATGAAAATGTTATTTATTTTGACAACTGAGGTTGTTGGTGCCCACTTCCATTTTTCACTCCAGGTGATGCCTCTCTTGCCTCACTCTACGTCCAGCCTGGGCTCCTTGGCAACAGGACCCGAATGGTCCCCATGGGGATGCAGTTCAACTAGCAGGGCCAAAATGAGGCACGGATGTGCTGGGGAGACAGCCCTGTTGTCCTGCACAAACTTGAATGGCTCTAATGTGTCCCGGGACAATTTCTCTGACCATCTATGACTCAGTTTCCTCATCTGTAAAGTGGTGATCATGATAATGATAATCCCACATGTTTAGCAAATTAAGCAGTAGAATGAATTGAGTGCTTAGAACGGTGCATGACACGGAGTAGTCACTCAACAGTTTAACTGCTGTGTCGCTATTATTGGCCGCAGAGTGGGCAGTGACCTAAGCCAGGCTGACCAGAATCCTTTCCTAGGGTTCTGCACGCCAGCAGTGGGACCAAAGGCCCTTCCCTCCTTGGTGATGAAGCTGTGGATTGGAAATGGGAGAGCTGTTTCCTGCCCTGCAGAGGAAGCCGGTTCTGGGAGGCCAGAGCCAGAGAGAAGCAGAGGTGGGAGACAGAGGTGAGCCCCGATTCCAGTTGTTCCATGGGGCCCAGCTGCACCCCAGCAGTTGTATGATCCTTCAAACAAAGTCCCCTGGGGCTGTGGCTAGCTTCAGGGGATATTAGTTTATTAGGGCTGCCATAACAAAGTCCCAGGACTGGGTGGCTTAAGCAACAGAAATGTATTGTCTCCCATTTCTGGAGGCCAGACGCCCGAGGTCAAGGTGTCTGGGGGTTGTTTTCTCCGAGGCCTCTCTCCTTGGCTTGTAGATGGCCATCTTCCTCCTACCTCTCCACATGTTTCCCTCTGTACATGTCTATGTCTTCGTCTCTTCTCATAAGGACACCAGTCATATTGGGTTCGGGCCCACCTTAATGACCTCATTTTAACTTAATTACCTCTTTATAGACCTGATCTCTAAATACGGATGGTCACATTCTGACTGGGAGTTAGGATTTCAACTTATGAATTTTGAATTTTGTTTAGGGCACAATTCTGCCCATAATGAGGGGTTTGAGCTGATTTTCTGTCACCTGCCACCAAGAGAGCCCTAACTAACATGCATGCATACTCAGGGAAAGTAAAATCAGGGAAAATATTTATCAAAGTCTTGGGTGACGCTATTTCTGCATCGTGGATGAAGACTGATATTTGTATTTGCTTACCTACATTGTCTATTTTTCTTCTGCAATGAATGTGCATTCTTATTGTCATAAAAATGTTTTAAAATATCTCAAAGCATCCCAGAGACTTGCAGGTGATGGACAGGGTAAGACCCAAGGGTGGCGTCTGAAAGCACCAGGCAGTGGGAGGGGGCAGGTGCTGATTGCTGTGGACAAGTTCTGAGGGTACCCACGGGCGGGGTGAGAGGAGAGGCCACAGACACGTGCCTGGGGGAGTTCAGAGATCAGGAAATGAGGCTTCCCTCTGCCAGTTAAACCATAGGCAAGCAAAAATGGATACACACAGAGAAATGCCAAGTCACCTTAAAGAGGCAGGAGGGCTGCAGCCCGGACTGGCTGTGATTGGAGGGATGCAGGGGCTGGAGTCGGTGCCTGAGCACTGGGGGTGGGAGCGCAGGGGGAGGGCAGAGGGGGAAGCACAGGGCTCCTGGGGACAGCTGCCACAGTAAGGGCCCCAAAGAGATCAAGCTGCCCTTTCAACCATACGACTTGGAAAACTATGAAGCCCCTCTTAGGCTCTGATGCATTCTTGTTAAGAAAGAAAAACAAAACAAAAAATTGGGGGAGGCTTCCATTTTTCTTTTCTTTTGTTTCTCTCTGGTAGAGGAGAAACAAGACCCCTGTGCCTGGACCAGAGGGGAAGTGGGGTAAAAAAATAATGGTGGGCTGCACTGGCTGGGGATGGGGTCTCGGCACTGAGACTGTGCTTGGGCAGCCAGCCTGGGGGTCGGGGAGGGTGCTCTGGAGAGAGGCTGCCACAGCAGAGGGAGGCCTGGGGAGCCCTGGCGAGCCCTGGCGAGTGGAAGCTCCCCTAGGCTGGGAGAGCTGGCAGCTTTCCAGCGCTGTCATCTCCAGGGCTGCAGGGCAAATCGCTTCCTGTTCCGCACTCTGTCATAACCCCTTTGTTACTCCCAGGCCTCAGTCAATTCCATGGCACACACCAGCATCCTGCTAGCATTGCTGGAGAGTGAAGGGGGAGGGCGGTGGCTGCAGGAAGGGGCGTGGCTGCCACCGGGTGGGGAGCTGCAGGGAAGACTCCCTTAGGAAGAGCTGAGACAGACCCCCTTCCTCAAAAACAAAGAGGAAAGCGAGCATCAAAATGCAGGATGCTAGCTGAGGGGAAGACACAGGCAATTATAATTGCCATGCTCTCTTTTCTGGGCAACAGTCCCCTCCCATGGAGCAGGAATCCTGCCACTCTGTAAGGGAGAGATCTGGGACACAGATTCAGAATTGCCCCCGAAAAGAATGGGCCGACAGCCATCCCAGCCAGATCGCACGTGACAAGGCCCAGAGAGGCCCACGTCACACAGCAGGTACATGGAAGAACCAGGACTGGAGCCATGCGGAGCACGTTTCTTACTGCTCCAAGCTGCTGCTGGTGAGGTGGCAGCATTTGCCTCCAGGGCTGGTAGGGCACCGTGGGGTCCCCACCCATGAATGTCCCATCCCTTTCTCATCACCACTGAAGCTCCAGTACTCAGCCACTGTAAAATCCAGCCGACTTCTGGCTGTGAGGACATCCTCAGCCTGAGATCCCCATTTCTAATAGAGGTTTTCCTCCCTGGACAGCGTGGGCCGACGATCCTTGGACATGAGAACCCAGAGCGCCTGCTGGTTCTGTTTCTCCCTGGAAACGTGGCCATCTGCTGGAAGCTCGCTTCTCCCACAAGCCAGTCCCCAGCACCCGTCACCTTTGGATGTCGTACCGGTTGCTGTCATGCTCTGCCCAGGCCCCTGGGGTCCACTTACCGTGTCTGTGCCTGCAGACACCCCGGGTGCTTTCTCCCCAACAGCCAGCCGGAGGAGGACGGCGCTCAGGCTGCTGAGACCCATTTTGCCTGTGTGCGTGGAGAGCTGGACATGCCTGGGACAGTGGGACCACCTGGGGCCAGCGACTGACAGCTAACCCAGCTCCCTCACCTTGAGGGAGACACTCTGAGGTGCAACCTGCACTGCCTCCAGAGCTCCCCGGGGGAATGAGCCAAAGTTACTCTCCGAGCTTGGTGTCACACTCTTGCTTCTTAGTCCTGCCTCCCCAGTCCCCTACCAGTTTTTCCAGTTGCTTCCAGACAAATCCTCATCTCAGGGTCTGCTTTTGGAGAACTCAACCTAAGACAGTTATATTAACAAATCGAATCGCTAAGCCTCCCCAACTGAGGCCCAGCAGGCTGGGGCCACAGGATGGAACATGGCCAGCAGTTGTGTTTGGTTCAGCATGCCTCCCCCAGCCCTCCTGGTCCTCCTTCAAAGCAAACACTCTGTCTTCCACGTGGGAATAACATGAATATCATTCTTGACCTTGGCTAATGGAGTGCTTATCAACTGTGCTGATCATTCACAAAGAAAAGCAACAAGTGATCCAAGAGCCCGACTATCTCCTGCAAACCTTGCAGTCACCTGTAAGGAGGGAGCTGTCATTGTCCCCTTTGAACTGATGAAGATTCTGGACTGTGGGGGCTTGTTTACCCAGCCACATATCTGGGAGCCAGCAGAGGCTGCACTTGAACTCCGGCAATCTGACTCCAAAAGACGTGCTCTTGTCACTGTGCCACGTAGAGACCCAGCAATGCCATGTCCTCTCTCCTGGCCACTCCTTCCCCACCCCAGGGCATCCCGTAATGGGTGGAATTTCCATCTGGTTTTTGCTGGTCTCTTTCCTTATTATTTCCTTCCTCCCTTTCAACAGCTTAGGGCTTGATTTGGGTAGGCACAAGAATAAAAAATGATTGAGGATGATATATTTTTGGAGGGATTTGTATCTTTCTTTAAAAGAAAAGACTAAACATCCACATATATTTAAACCTTCAACTTGCAGAGTGGTGGTTCCTGGGACCCAGCATTTCCATGAGCCAGCCAAGGCTGCTTCCAGAAATTGGACCTTTGTTCTTACGGGACTGTGGGTGAACCAGAGCGAGTCGTCGGGAGAGGAAATCTGCCCCGCACCCCCCACCTTGTGACACTCCTCCTCCAACAAGCTGTCAACCCTGCAGTGGAGAACAGTGCCAGCCTGCAGGCTTTCTGTTCCCGGAGCTCAGGGGATGACTCAGTTACTGAGGTATTTCCTTTTTTCATGAGCCTACCATGCAGAGATTTTCAAATTATTTCCCTGAAATGTTTTTCCCCTCACCTTGCTGCATGTCTTGTCCCCAGAAGGCACACTTTTTAATAGATTCTTCCTAACAACATACCAGCCAGCATCTATTAGGCTCTTCCTAGATGCCAGGCACCCAGCTCAGCATTTCACATCTGTCACCTCAGCTCAGCCTCATGGTCATACTAGAAGGTCTGCATGCTGGTGTGCCCATTTTCTGGATGAGGAAACTGAGGCCCAGAGAGTTGGCCCAAGATCATTTTGTCCAGAAGGAGCAGAGCTGGAACTCAACCCTATATCAGTTCATGACTTTAACCGCTCTGCTATACTGCCACATTACTCTGAAAAGATTCCTATGATCCATAGCACGGTGTATCATTTGTCTGAAACTGTCACTTTCCTCCTTTCTCTGCTGTGACTTTTCCTTGGGCAGATCTTCTTTCTGCCCCTGACTTTGGCCTTGGCTGTAGGACTTACTTTGGCCAACAGAAAAAGGGTGGAAGTCAGAGTGTGCCATTCTGAGCAGAGGCCCTAGGAGGCATGGCGTGTTTCTGCCACTCTCTGCCACGAGAAAAGCATGTTCTTGAGGCCACTGATTCTCAGCCTGAGCCCCAGAATAAAGACCCGCAGGGCAGACCTGATCCCAGCCTGAGGCCCCAGGGTCAGCCTCTTTCATCCAAACTCAGCTGAGTCCAGCCAAGACCAGCCAAACTGCAACTGACCAGCACACCATGGGCACAAAGCCAGTGGTGGTGGTTGGGAGCCACTGAGCTGGTGGGGCTATTTGTTACACATTGTTATTGCAACAGAAAGCTTTCACCATTACACGTGATAGCATTCCAGTCTAGCCAGTGCCGGATGGCCCGGCTCTCAGCATCGTGGTGGCAGAGTGCAGGACCACAGTCTGAACGGACCTGTGAGATCGCCTGACCCAGCCCTCCTTCTTGGGCTTCTTCCCTCCCTGCACCCTGAGGCAGCCCACTTCCTCCCTGGACACAGAAAGGACGTCTTCCCTAGACTGAGCCCTGAAGGTCTGTGCTCAGCTAACCCAGTTCCTGCCCCTTCTTTGTATGAGCAGCACCTGAGTCCCTCATGACCCTTGTCACTCTCTTACAAGCCCACTCCTACTTGTCAATGTCTCTCTTAAGCAATGGTCAGGGCCACTTGCCTGGGGGCTGTCCAGTCCCTGCCTAGTTCTTTCCTCCATTCTTCTCTGCGTCATGGGGGGATGGGGCCTGCACACCAGCTGAGTGTGGCTGTCGGAAGGTTCTGGGGAGAGATCGGAAGAGGAGAAAAAGAGAGACACCCCTCCTCCCCACCGCCCCTGCTTCCGGGGGTGTCTCTGCCCCAAGCCCCTTCCCCCTACGGGCCCTCCCACTGTGTCCTTCCCTTCCATGTCCTGTCTGGTGGCCCCTAGAACCCAGGTCTGAGAACATGTCCTCTTCCTCGGATGCCCCCAGCATGGGGTGGGTGGTGGTGGCTTCCAGATGCAGCGAAACTCTGAGCTGCCTCCCCCTGTTCCCCGCACCTAGCTCTTCCCACCCTCGGCCCTCCCCATGTGAAATCCCCCCGTCTCAGCTCCTCGGCCTGGGTTCTGTTTTCCTCCATGGACGCTGACTAGTCCAGCACCCTGCTGTCCAGGGCCTCATCCCACACCGTATACGGCATGGCCCCCCTCACACAAATAGAAATATGTGAAAACATGCCTGAGCTGAGTTGCAGTTGACTAGTCCACAAAATGTTAAATTTTGCAGCTGTTTAGTTATCTATATGTTAATTTCAAAGGAAGTTTTCTTTTAGCATTGTGTAGCCAACATTTTTTTCTGGCCCTTGGAACATTTTTGTAGCCCTTGAGAAGCTCAGGGCCCCGTGGGGATAATCGCTCTGGTGGTGACTGCAGTAAGCAAAATGTTCCCGAGAGCGGTTTCGAGGGACTGCCTGCTCCAGACTGTCACACTGTCAGTGAAGAGCCAAGAGGAAAAGAGGCCCAGAGACAAAGGTCCTCACTGCCGGGTGCCATGTTGCCCAGGGACTCTCCCTTTCCCGTCCAACGAGATGGTGCCGTTGTCCTCTGAGAGGCCCGCAGCTCAGGAGGACCTTGCATCTATGAGATGGATTTCCTCCACCATTGGAGAGGCAAGAGCATTATAAATATGTCAGTGGAACTCAGATTTCCCAGGTTGCCCAACCACCACAATAAAGTTAAAAGCAAAACTCCCCTGGAAAGCTGCCGAGACTTTAATGCAGGATGCTGCACAGCAGCGGCAAGACAAATAGCGGCTCTGACAGCCCCTCCCCTGCAAATGGATTTGGATTTGGCTGTGCGCAGAGCCTGCAGCATGGCCGCCGCAGCCCCGCACGGAGCCGGGTGCCTCACCCAGGCCGGGCGATGGCCACACCCAGGAGAAGGAGGCTCTACTGCGGGTGGAGGGCAGCACCCAGGCGCTGAGCACTGAGTTTTCTCACTGCCACGATGGATGGTTAAATTCAATCTTGGCCTTGTGACCGGCTCAGGAGCGGCTGCAGCACAGTCCCCGTCTCGGCTGTGCCCCAGGGTCCCTCTCGTCAGGCCAGACGAGGAGCTGGGCCATGGCAGCACAGTGGGCACAGCAGGGCTTGGTGTGGGACA
The DNA here is from genome assembly GCA_963574885.1 of Lepilemur ruficaudatus. Classification (NCBI taxonomy): domain Eukaryota; kingdom Metazoa; phylum Chordata; class Mammalia; order Primates; family Lepilemuridae; genus Lepilemur; species Lepilemur ruficaudatus. The sequence goes on along the minus strand of CAUYRT010054113.1, from coordinate 12,952 downwards.
CCCGGCTGTCTGACTGGCCGCCCACCCACCCTCCTTGAGCCTCAGCTGGTGGCCCTGGGAACCCTCACTGTCCCCACCTCCGGCCACCAGGGACAGCTGTAGGAATGGAGATGAAGGCCTCTCAGTTGGAGATAGACCCAACCGTACTTGGGGACCGTGCCGAAGGGAGGATTAAGACAACACAGCACAGGCAGAAGGAAGGAGGACTCGGGGAAGGCCTGGCTCAAAGGGGACATGAGTCCAGTCTGTAGTCACCTGAAAGACATCTAGTGAGGAGGCCTCCTTGAGCATCTAGCAAGTGTCCGCCACTAATCAGCACACCCCCTAGCGCTGCTGACCTCCCTGGATTTTCCAGAACACCTTGCACTGGGTTGAGAACAGCCTGGCCGGTGGAAGTGCCGTTGCCTGAGATGCCTTTGTTTGCGTGGTGGGGCGCAGATGCCCAGGGGGGAGGCAGGTAAAGAGGCAGATTGTGCCAGCTGGGCCCGGGGAGCCAGAGGATTGAGGCGCGTGAGATGGGATAGAATGGATCCAATTGTATTTACCGGAATTTTCAGGGAGCAAAGATGCCAAGCAGCACGGTTTGAAATGAATCTTTTGGCTAGTTGCTTGTGGGGAGGGGAAACTATGACCCCCAGGGACAAGCTATAGCTGCCTAGGGACTGACACAGGTGGGCATCCCACAAGAACTTGTTGAAGAAATGTGTGGGAAACAGCAAAGGGTCTCTAAACTGCCTCCAAGTGTGGGTGGGTCTCTTTAAATGAAGGGTTCTGGGTTCATGAGTGAGAGGTGACAGCCAGTCGCTGCTAATGATCTTCATTCCCCCAACAGAGCTCAGCCCTGCCCCTAAATACTGTTGAGCAAACATTTGCAGAATACTCTCTTCATGGAGACCACACTCTTTGCCATCCCAGACCACTTAGGTCAGGCAGGGTCATTAGAGTTCAGGGATGGGGAGACTGAACTCTGCCTCTAGCCAGCTGTGTGACTTTGGGCAAGCGCTTAATCTCTCTGGGCTTTAATTTCTTTATCTGTAAAATGATGAGCTAAGACTCAAACTTGAAGCCCGTGCCCTGGGCTTTCTTTGAAACCAGGCCAGCAGTGCTTGATAAAGATAATGCTTTGGGGATCCCAATGGGCTGGGGTTGGGAATGAGTGGAAACCATGATGACCAGCATACACCTGTGTGTGCACAGGACACTTACTAACCTGCTCATTTCTTACAATGGAACCCACCTTGATCAAGCACCTCCTGCATTCCTCAGCTCCACTGAGGGTGTGGAGTCATGTCACATCCCATGTCACAGATGAGAGGGAAAATGCAGGCATGAACCTAAGGCCCAGGCAGGTAAGCAGGTGTGTGGCCCAAGCAAGGCCTGGTCATTTGCAGCACCAGCCTACGATGCTGGTTCTCCCCAGAAGGCCTGACCATGCACCTGACTACCTGGCCGGAGGGGCTCTGGGCTGCTTCCTTCCTGGGAGTTGACACCCTGTCGGATTCTCACTCTGCTGGGAAAGACCTTGAGACAAGAAGAGCCTCGCGCTCGTGGAGCCTGCCTAAGTCCTGTTTACCACTTAGTCACAGCCAAATGGAGTAAGTGCAGTATTGATTAATTGCAATTTTTTGAAATACATATTCACTCTGATGTTTTATCATTAATGCATTAAGAAGCTGAACAAGCAATAAGACCAAATGGGCTTCAAAACGCAGCAGAATTTCCATCCAGTGTGGTCTGATTTACAGCCATTACCTCCTGGCAGAAGACAGCCCCCGTTACAGCCCACACCTTGGCTGAAACTTGAGAGCTCTTTGTTCTTCACCTTACTTATCTCCTTCCTCAGAGAGCAGGTGCACCTGAGCTCTGTGCCATGGGCGGCCCTTCTTGGTGATGGGGACATGTGCACAGTGGGCGCTGCACAGGGAGGGCAGTACGCTTTGTGCTGCACTGTGGACCCTGACCTGGTTTTGGGGACATGGTGACCTTGCCTCCTGCTCCTGCCCTCCCCAGCAGCCGGCTCCAGAGTGAGGGGCAGGCTCGCCGGCCTGGGGACTCCGGCCCACTCTCATCCGCCCACTCTGCAGATCCCGCCAGCGCTGCAGTGCCCTGTGCGTCTGTGGCTGGGCTGGGCACCGGCTCTGTCATTAGCTGACGGGAGGAAAAACCGGCCAGCTTTCTCTTGTCTCGGGGGCTCAGTTTCTTCATTTACCAAAAAAGGAAACTGAATTGGACACTTTCTGAATGCACCAAAGAGCCAGCAGTTTATGACTCTTCCCCTCTCCCTCCTTCCCTCTTTTCTCCTTCCCTTTTCTCTCTCCTCCTCTTCCTCCTCCTTTTCCTTCTCTTTCTTTTCAAAACAATTTTATTCTTGCAGAGTCTCGTCAGAAGCTCTTTAGATGCACTCACAGGGACAAAAATTACCTAAAACAACAACAACAACCTATTTGAGAAGTGCTGCTGCAGAGCTCAGTGTCAACAAGGAGAGCTTAGGATGGCATCATTAAGGGGGTTGGCATTTTCAAACTTTAACCTAAGATACCCCAGAGACTGAGGAGGGACGTTGCCTCAGCTGGGGTGCAGGTCACACGTGCTGCCCAGAGAAGTGGCCATCCAGGGCGGGAGAATTCTCTCCCTGTCTCTGCTTCTCCTCTCGAAGATCAAGGTCTGTCTTGTTACCAGCCAGGTGAGGTTGTCCTCTCCCCGATTCTCGCCATCCCAGAGATGGTGAGCACAGCCCCCTCTGAGGCTGGCTGCTGCATCCTGGAGACCCTTGGGGGTTGTTTCCAGGGACCTTGCTGTGTGTTGGGCACTCCCTGGTGGCAGGCCCTGCAGCGGCTCCAACGACAGCATCTAGAGAGGGGTGGCTTCAAGAAGCTTGGTGTCTAGCAGGAGAGCTGGACCGTGACCAGCCAGTGCGCCGCGGAGGAGGGGCCGGAAGGGTGCCCAGATGCTGAGGGAGCCCGGAGCCACAGGTTGGGGTGGGCTGGGCGGGGAAGGCTTGGTGGAACTGGAGTTGAGTGGGAGTTAGTCAGCAAGCAGGGGTTGGGGACATCCCAGTGGGAGGCAAAACCCTGGGGGACTGAGAGACACCACTGTGTCCACAGAATAAGGAGTGAGGACAGGGATGGCCAGCAGTCTGCTCAACAGAGAGGAAGGAGCCGGGACTCTCGGCTGCTGGTTTTATGTGGTAAGTGACAGCCCTTCCTCCATGCTATGCACTGGGCTAAGGCACTTTCTAATGTGACATCCAGTTCAGCCCTCTGAACAGCCCCAGGACCTCGCAGAGCCTGACTCGGGTCCCAGTCCTAGTCCACCACTTATTAGTCAGAGGATTTGAGCAAGTTACTTAACCTTGCTGGGCCAAATCTCCTCATCGGTAATGTGGTGCTTGCAGATTCCGTGAGTTTCATGCACGGGCCATGACAAGTGCTCAGGGCTCACTCTGACCTTCAGACCCATTCTGTAAACAAGGAAAACGGCTTGTCCAAGGGCACAGGCGGGATTTGAACCCCAGCCCCGCTAACCCCACAACCCTAGCTCTTTCCTGGAGGGTGCTGTGTCTCTCCGATGGGCCCAGAAGCTTGGATGCTTGGGTAGGGATCTCAAGGAGAGGCTGACAAGAGAGCCTTGTCACCCAGCCCCTACCAGACTATTCTGCACCAACACTCCGGACGCCCTGAAGGGCCTGCCCTCTTCCACGCTGCTATGCTGCTTCCTGCCAGCTGGGCCTTTGCAAATACAGCTCCCTCTGCCAGCAATGCCCTTCCCAAGGCCCAACTTGAACATCACCCCCCAGTGGCACCTCTGTGGGGACACCTGAGCACTTTGCATCTGCACCCGGCACTCATCGCCCCGAATCACATGCTGTGACTTTCATTTGTCTGAGATGGGGGAAGGTGCTGCTCTACCTGACTGAACTGTGGGCCCTCAGCATCTTTCACCCCGCCAGGATGCCCAGCACATGTCAGGGGCTCTGTCCTGCCTGCTGGCTGTCCTGGATACGTCACACACCTCTGGGTCTGCCCTGCGGTCAATCTGTCCCTGTCCCCGTCCCCTGTCTAGCTTGCCCCTCTCCTGGCCTCCCCTTTGGCACCTGGACCTGTCTCCTTAGCACCCATCAGGTCACCTCTCCTGCCTGCTGCGTCCTTGGGAGAGACTTGGAAGGAAACTGAGGCTCAGAGGGTGGTGTGGCTGGCCCCAGGCCATGCAGCCAGCAGGAAGGGGAAGCAGAACTCTTGACCCTAGGACACCTCTATTCCAATTTGGATCGCTGCAGGTGAGGAGGGGGAGGCGTCTCTGCAGGAGCTCAGGAGGGTCTGGATGTTATTAACATTCTGATGGGGAGATGTGGACCCTCGCTTACAGACATGGCCTGCTTCCCCAGCAGAGGAGAGGAGTCCCCCATATTGTACCAGTTGGGTGGACAGAGGACAAAATTTACCCCAAACATTCAAATAAAGAAACTTTAATGAAGGGATTCTCCCAGAGGGGCAGGCAGGGGTAAGGGAACAAACAGGGATATTGAAGCCTCCAGAGACTAGCAACATCAGGAAGCTGCTGCCATCCCCAGGGCTCAAAGGGCAGGGGTTAGGAGCAGGGTGATCAGAGTTACCCGCCCTGATACCCCATCCCCTCTCCTCACACCCCCAGTCTCCTGCCAGCGTCTCCCGCTGGCCAAACTCCAGGCCAGACTTTGGCCTGGAGGCCTGGCATCAGCCTCCCAGGACACAGAGCAGGACCGGGAAGGGCAGAGAGTGGATCTGGGGGTGGGGGTGGCAGTGGGTAGTGACCTTCTCTGGGAGGAGAGATGATGTCGGCTTTTAATGAACCAGCAGTTGGTGGTGTCTGGGACCACGGAGAAATGGGTGTGCAAGGTGTATTCACGGTCATCTGAGCTTCTCCCACTGTGTTCCCAGAGGTTAGTGAAGGGTGTCCCAGTGGGCCACCTCTTCTTTGTCACAGGGCCCAGGAGGTAATGGAGACCGAGCCAGAGCAGGTGGGAATACAGCCTCAGCCAGCCCTGGGGAGGAGGCGCAGACCTCTGTTAGAGGCGGGATTGCTTCCAGAACACTAGGCAAGGGGGCTGCTGAGACCTGGCTGAGGTTGCCTGGTGACATTTACCCTGGCAGTCCAGTGGACACCTTGAGACACAGTGAAGCAGTCCCCACACCAGAGACTACTTGGCCCAGCACAGTGAGGGCACTGCTAGGGACTCCCCCTGACTTTGTGGGGTTTGGCTAACCCTCTGGATGGGAATGAAAGACTGTTAGAAGAGCTGACAACCTCATGGTGTTGGAAGCATGAGCTAGTTGGCAAAGGAGAGCCAGCTGAGAAAAAAGAGGGGGCATTTATCTGCAAGGCAGCTCTCCAGTAAGTGGCAGGAAGCAAGGACAAGAAGATAGACCTACGTGTAGAGTAATGTGTTTCTTCTCGCCCACCCCTTTCTCCAGGTCATCGGGAAAGAACCCAAAGACTCATTAGCATGACATGGAGGGGCACATCCTCTTGCCCCTCCCCATATTAATATCTGCCCTCCCTAGATGTCCTCATGAATGCCTCCCCATCTGGGAAGAAGAATGTTACAACCAATGCACCATGACACTCGAGAGTGTACTAAACTATTAAATAAATGTGCAAAATCCACTGATTTTAGTTCCTGTTTTGAACAACTTTTGTGAAGGGAGAGAGAAAACCCACATTCTGGAAAGGGGGCAGGGGTTGGTGGGGACATAAGGATGGGGGACCTCCCAACTCCTAGCTTTGCCCTGAGGATGCAGCACAACCTCAGAGGGGAAGGACTTCGGGGTGCAGGGTGTGCAGCCCACAAGGCTGGGAGGCCCCATGCCAGGCCAGGCTTCAGCAGGCGTGTTCACTGGACATCTCAGCAGGGACCAGCATGAGCCCCTGCAGGAAGGATCCTTGAAGAATGCTGTACTCTCACTTGACACCAGGACCTCAGCATGCCTTGGGAGGAAGGGACTAGAAGAATTTCCCTTCACCTCCATAGGACCTCAGAGTCTAGTTTTGTTTATTTCTTAGAGAATAAATATGATGTTTCTTGCATATCTGTGGTGACAAATTTAAAACCACTGTGCATTTATTGCACGCTGGATGCCCTGTGCTCATGCAGGAAGGCAGCAGCGAGGGATGGATTGCGAGCCTTGGCCGCGGAATCAGACTGCCTGGAATCCATTTCCCAGGATTCCACTTACTAGCTGGGTGCGCTTGGTTAATTTATGCTGGTTAACCCAGCAGTTTTGCAACTCGAGAGCAGAAAGTCTTTCCGAGGGGTACCTTGGCATGGGTAGTGTGATAGATTATAAAAACGGCCCCCAGCATGCACCACTCCCTGGAGCCTATTTCCCTACCCCTTGAATCTGGCGGGCCCGTGACTTGCTTTGTCAATAGAATGTGGTGGAAATGAACGAGTGCCAGTTCCAAGCTGAGGGTCTAGCCAATGGGAGACACCAGCAGGAGGCCAGGGTGCAGGAGAAGTGAGGCTAGAGTACTTCCTGCCTTCCTCCTCCTTGCCCTGGGCTGCACCCTGGCAGTGGCTGCCCCTCCTCCAAGCTCCAGCTCCCACTGGCCCCTCAAGACGCTGTTTCCTCCCTGGCCCATTACCCTGAGGGTGGGGTCTTGGGTGGGATTCCCCAGAAGCAGAGGAAGAGCTGAGGATCTGTGTGGATGGGCTGTATTAGGGCAAGGGTCCCCTGGAACATCCAGGAGGGGCGTGCGGAAGGAGGCCAGGTGAGGGTGTGAGTGCATGGGGGGGTGGGTGTGGAGGCCACGTCTCAGAGTGCTCCCATCAGAGACCAGGGACTCGCCCATCAGTCCTTGGCCAAGGGTTGCTCAAGGGAACTTCTGGCTCTTGGTGTGCACTGGCAACAATGGACTCCAAGGGTGGCCCCCTGGTAAAGAGACCGGGTGCTGGCTGCAGAGTGGAACCCACTAGAATCCCCACACTTAAGGACACCCCCTCCTCCAGCTTTTGTTTTCCAAGTTTCAGCATTCACAAAGGTAAGCAGTAAGACAGCATGGGTTTAATTTCTCCGAGATAGTGCAGCCTTGCACAAAAGTGGAAGGAATAGTTACCTTGGAGCAGTTTCTCCTTTGTGCCCTGGAAAAGCTCCCAGGAGAGGAAATACAAAGGGCTCTGTTACCCTCTAGAAGTGGGAGGAGGGAGGAAAAAATTAATACCTCTAAGTTATGTTGCCCCAAACGTGTGTTGAATAGAACTGACCTATTAGAGCATGATCCTTGGGTTCAAATTCTGACTCTTCCATGTTCTAGCTGTGTGACCTCAGTCTGGTTATTTAACCTCTCTGTGCCTTTGTTTTGTCATCTGTAAAATGGGAATAACAGTAATAATAATAATAGTCACTCCATAGAGCAGTTTTATTAAGTGAGTTAATACATGCAAAGAGCTTAAAATAATGTTCTGGGTGAAATAAGCAATCAGCACTATGCAGGTTTTAGCTGTTGCCATTGTAAATCATTAAAATAGTCTCTTCTTAATTTGAATATGCATGTTGCAAATAGTTTTCTTCTTTAAAACAGCTTTGGGTGAGCAGATAAAACTTCCCACCTTAAACAAACGGGAGTTTGTGCCCTTTTCCCTAACGCGGTGAAGACAAGCCATCACACACTCGGAGTCTGGTGCGAGTGTTTGAAGGTGGTGTCTGTCTGGCTGAGGTTCAGAGGGTGAGTCTGAGCGCACAGCAGGACCTGTGTTCTCTTACCTTCCATGAGTGCTGGAATTTGGGAAACCAGGGTGGAGGAGGGGAGTCTCCTAACCACGGGTCCAGGCCAGTGTGGCTGCTCCCTCTCCTCCCGGCCCAGCCCAGTGGGTTGTGCCCACTAAGCACATTCGCTTTCCTGCTACTGAAGCAGAGGCTGCAGGGCTGAGGTGCTCTCTGCAGAGAAGCGGTGAATCAAGAGGTTAGCAGTGTCTATTGATTTAGTAATTCGCACGCACTTTTCCGGATAGATTATCTTCCCGGAGACTCTGACAGCAGCAGCCAGCAGCTAATGCAATGCAGGGCTGGGCGGGGGAGGTGCGGAGGCAGCAGGGGGTGGGGGGCAAGGAGGAGACCAGCAGGGAGGCTGGGAGGGCGAGGACAGGGAGGAGCCGGTCCACATCCTGCAGGAAATGGTAGTGAGCGTGTCCAGGTGCACCCCCAGAATCCCCTTAGAGAGGAATGCTTGTTTGCCGAGCTGTGCTGCCTGCTGGGAGTGCTGCCCCAAAATGCCCTGAGACCCTCAGATGAAGAACACTGCCTCCTCCAAGGTCACACTGCTCCTCAGGGTCACTCACATCCAAAGACTGATCAACACTGGGGCACACACACCCTGACCCCCCAACTCAGAACATCTGCAACTCCACCCAGCCCCAGAGCCCCTAGACACCCCCTCCCTCCACCTCACCCTCGGTGGAGGCGGGGGGGTTTGGTCTCAAGAGTACACCCGAATGAAATTCCTTCACTAACCCTGGTCTCACTGTCTGTGTCCAGGGAGTCTGACCTGCGATAGGGCCCAGTTGGCCTCCTGACCCCTGGCCCCTGTCTGAGTGGAGCTTTGGGGCGAAGCCACCAGCACTGCACAGCTCCTTGACTCCTGTATCAAGTCCTGTCAATACAGGGTGGTCTTTACACAAAGGGGTGGTGCGAGGTTAAGGATCTGCCCACCTGGCAGGGCCCTGGCCAGGCACATGTGGCCCGGAGTGGACCCTCCTCCTCCTCCACCTCACGTCCCATGCGAGAGCCTGTCTTACAGACCCAGAACTTCTCTCGTCCAAGGTTCCTCCCATTAGGGGGAACGCTCTGGCCCCGATGCTTGGTCTAGGAGCTGTTTGAGTGTTATAGCTGCTGGCGACGCTGGGCTAGGAGAGGACTGGCAGAGCCTGCAGTGCCGGACCAGGGGAAATATGGAAGGCTGAATTCCAGATATCAGGAGCAGGCACCAGGAAGCAGAGAGAGCACATTGGTTTAGGATTTGAGTCTCCTGATCACTTATATGTCCTAGTTTTTCCTTCCCCTGCACCTTTGCTTATTGTCCTCTTCCAGTCATGAACTCACCCAAGGACAAACACATCAGACAGTATACTAGGCACCAGGAACTCACAGAGGACACGGTGACAGATGGCCCCACCCCAGACTGCATGCCTCTCCATCTTAGGGGAGATTTCTACCCACCCATCCATTCATTCGTTCATTCATTCACTCAATAATTACGCATCCAACACCCACTAGGTACCATTAGTTTAGATTAGATAGGTAGGTAGATGGATGGGATGGTCGGTGTGCCGTCACTGCTGGGTTTTTGATCTTTCTTTCCCACTGACACCCATGGAGGACAGGGAACATGTTGTGGGGAGGGGGTTATAACAGAAGCCCCATGGATGCAGCAGCATCTAAGCTTGACCTTGAAGCAAGCATGTGCCAATGGTTGTGGGAAGACGAGCTCAACCAGGACCCCCTTAGAGAAAGCGTCCCTCCATCTCCCCATCTGCCAGCCAGAGGCGCTGCGAGGGGTGGGCACACTCGTTCATTTGCTCCCTCACTTGCTCAGACAGACTGCTGTGTGAAGGGCTTCCTGGCCACAAGCCCCCTTAGCCAAGGCCCCCCAGCCCTCTGAGCCTGCGGCTCCCAAACTCATGCTCTGCTTTCAGGAGCCGACTCCCATCCCATCCATTCAGGTGCTTCTGGCAGTCGCTGGAAGGCGTCTCAGTTGTGGCCGCCACACAGCCTGGCTGGCATTCGAGACCCTGTGGTCTACATCACCCTCCTCCCACCCCGACTGCTACCCTCTGTGCCCCCAGCCTCTGCCTCCTGCTGTCTACCGTCCTGCCTCTACTCCCAGCACCCATGTCTCCATCAGTTACGGTCCCAGGAGGAGACAGAAACTACCAGTTATTTGAACAGAGAGAATTTAATGCAAAGAATTGTTAACTGTGAAACTGAATAGATAAAAACAGAAATCTAAGGCAGAACAGAAGTAGCAACGGTAGGAAGCAGCTACTACCTCTGGTGCTGGGGACACCCGGGGAAGAAGTTAGAATTATTAAAAGACTTTGAAGCTTTGGGGAGGGGCCTCGCAGATCCCTAGGGGTGAGGTTGGAGAGGCAGCCAGCTGGTGTTCCTGTCTCCCAGCTCAGAGAGGCCCCTGGGGCTGAGACCTAGACCTCCCAGGAGGGGAGGCTGACGGCTGGCGCAGTGTCACTGGCCCGGGAGTGGGTCACGTAGCTTGTTCTGCAAAATGGAAAGTGGAAAAACTGCAGTGTGGACTCAGCAGCTGCTTTGGGAAGGAGCTGCTGCTGCCCAGGAGAAGCAGCCTGGCCGGGTGCTGCTCACAGGAACAGAAAGCACAGGGAGGAGCAGGTCCTGGCTTCCCCCTCCAGCCTTCCATGTTCTCCAGCGCCCCCTAATGGCAGAGCCTGGCAGGGAGCCGTGCCCAGTACCACAGAGTGAGTGCAGAGGGGTGGAGTCGGAGCCCAGAGATGTAGCTTGATGCCGGCACCCCAGGTGTCCTCTTGCTGACAGCACCCCACGGGAGTCCCCAAGGCAACAAAGCCCAGAGGGATCTGTGGCTGTCGGAAGCACGCTCTCTCCTGCTTTGTCCAAAGAGCTGTTGTGTGGCTCTTTCATCTTTCAGTGCTCTGACCAGGACACAGACACAGTCCTTAGGGACAGGTTTGAGGACAAATGCAAGTGAGAGACACCAGGAGGAGGGCAGAATCAATCCTCCCTTCCAGGGATGGAGGTTGTATAACAGGGACAAGCTTGGAACAAAACTGAAACACCTTCTGGGAAGAAATCATCCTTAGTGGCAAATTGATTTCTGGAGGAACCTTGTATTAATTTGCCAAGCCGTTTGGAATTCCAGCAGTGGATAGAGCTCAGGGCCAAGGTGGGCCTGATACAGACACAAAGACATCGTTACGCAGGCAGGCTAGGGCTGTCCTTCCCACTCTGGGGCCATGGAAACTGAGGCCCAAAGGAATCAGCCAGTCAGACAAGAGGGTGGTGGCAGCTGAAGTTTTGAGCTCTTAGTGTGATGGTCTTAGCATAATGGTTACTAATCAGATGATCCTGGCAAAGGCAGACAAGGAGCCTGCTGGGCTCCCAGCAATTAATGGGGTTAGGAGCCCAGGCCAGCCCCGCCCCTACAGGAAAATCAGGCCCCAGGGCAGGGCTGGCTCTCATCAACAGAGCTCCAGGTCGGGAACCTGAGGGCACGGACAGCCTGAGTCTCGTAATGGGCTGTTAATTGCTCTGATTGCAACTCAGAGGGCAGAGTGTTTCTGGAACGGCAGAACTCTGACAGGGGAGGAAATACCAGCAGAACATTTTTGATGAATAATTCAGTGAGCTGAAATGGGAAATGAAAAAGTTTTCTTTCCACTAAAGTCGAATGTGAAAAAAAGAAAAAGGAAAGAGAAAATAATAATAGCAGCAAAGCTGATCATTCTGGTCTCCCCACAGTGAGACTTCTTTGCATAACCATGAAGGATGCTCACCGCGATTGGTTCAGCTCAGCCACCGGACTTAAGCTGAGGCAGGAAGAAACTCAAGTCACCTGGGATTGATGGTAAATTTGATTTCATCACTGCCACCTTCCTTTTCAAGCATTTATTCTCTAAATATTAATTGAGCAACTACCCAAAGCCAAGCATGGTACCAGGTATTAGAGATTCTGTAGTGAAGAAAATAGACATTGTTCTTGTTCTCCTGGAGAGAGAGTGTGTGTGTGTGTGTGTGTGTGTGTGTGTGTGTGTGTGTGTTGGGGGGGTGTATTCAGACATTAGATTAAAAGACACACCAGTCCATAACCTGCAATTTGAGATATGTGCTGTATCACTCAGGATTCAACCAGAAAGAAAGAAATTGAGTATGTAAAGGAGAGGGAATTGAATGGAGAGAATCTGTTTCCTCTATGGGTGACGGAAATGCTGAAAAACCTGGGACAGAGAAGGAACCCGGAGGTTGTCAGCAGTAGGAAGTCATTCAACACAGGGCCAAAGGGAGGAGTCCATGTTCAGAGTGCAAGACCTGGGACCATCTGGGGAGAACTGGGACCAAGATCAGAGCTGCCCACGGAGGACTCGACCCGTGGGACAAGGGGGCTTCCGGGGTGAGTGGAAGACACAATGAGACTTCAGCCTTTGGGAAGGTAAAATAAAAATACAAGAAAAGGGAGAAAACCCCACCTTCTCCCCCGCTGCCCTTTTGATGTTCATTGGTACTCCCCAAAAGCTTAGCTGCTGCAGAAGTCAGAAAGCAAGGTAGACTGGGAAAGCTAGTGTAAGGTAGTGAAGCCACAGGGCTCAGCCCCCAGGGGTACAGGGCAGGCCAGGGGAAGCATGGGGTGACGGATCTGGGGACAAACAGACCAGGAAGAACAGCACTCATTCCCTGAAAGATAAGAACAGTCTTTGGGGGGAGAATTAAAGGTATTGATATTTATAGAATAAATGTTGGAAAAGGAAGGTGGCAGTGATTATTAAATGAAATGATCACACCTGTAATCCCAGCACTTTGGGAGGCCAAGACAGGAAGATTGCTTGAGGCCAGGAGTTTGAGACCAGCCTACGCAATATAGCGAGACTCCCCCCTCTATACAAGAAATAAGAAAAATTAACCAGGTGTAGTGGTGTGCACCTGTGGTCCTAGCTGCCTGGGAGGCTGAGGCAGGAGGATCACTTGAGCCCAGGAGTTTGAGGCTGCAGTGAGCTAAGATCGCACCACTGCACTCCAGCCTGGGTAACAGAGTGAGACCCTGTCTCTTAAAAAAAAAAATTTATGATCATGAGGGACCTCTTTGAGGCAGTTAAATTGAAACACTAAAAATTACAATGAGCTATCCAAGTAAGAAGAGGTGGGGAGGACAGGGGAGGAAGAGCTTTCTTAGCATGTGCAAAGGCCCTGAGGCCAGCTGTATACCTAAGCATGAAGGG
>CAUYRT010054112.1:0-58860 GCA_963574885.1 Lepilemur ruficaudatus | reverse complement strand
TCTCCTTAAGAACTGGAACAAGACAAGGAAGCCCACTTTCATCACTTCTATTCTACATAGCATTGGAAGTCCTAGCCAGAGCAGTGAGGCAAGAGAAAGAAATAAACGGCATCCAAATTGGAAAGGAGGAAATGAAATTATCTCCTGATGATATGATCTTATATCTAGAAAACCCTAAAGACTCCAACAAAAACACTATGAATTGATCAATGAATTCAGTAAAGTTTCAGGATACAGAATCAATGTGCATGAGTAGCATTTTCATACACTAATAACAATCTAGCTGAGAACCAAGTCAAGAAGGCAATCCCATTGGCAATAGCTACAGCAAATAAATAAATAAATACCTAGAAATATATTTAACCAAGGTGGTGAAAAATCTCTAAAAGGAAAACTATAAAACACTGATGAAAAAAATTATAGATGACACAAACAAACGGAAAAAACATCCCATGCTCATAGATCACAAGAATTAATATTGTCAAAATGACCATATTGCTCAAAGTAATCTACAGATTCAATCCCTGTCAATATACCAATGGTCATTTTTCATAGAAGTAGAGAAAAACAACCCTAAAATTCATATGGAACCAAAAAAGAGCCAAAATAGCCAAAACAATCGGAAACAAAAAGAACAAAGTAGATTTTGACCAAAAGAAAAGAGAATATCAGTGTTTTAATACCATGAGGACAACCTTGAACCAGGATAAACTTGAGAGTTGATTGATGCTAAAACAAATAAGAACAAGAAAATATCAATCTTTATTTTTTATTTTGATATATTTCCAAAGCATATCATAATCCCTGGCTGATAGTGGGTCCTCCATAAATACTAATTGAAAAAATTATTCTCTCATTTGGGTGAACCTTTCACCAATGGCTATGGTGAATTGGAGGAGAGAATACATCTTGGAGCCAAAGGCATCTGGATGCAAGGCACACATTAGTATTTCCTAACTTGGTGTCAGTTAAAAAATTGTTTAATATTTCTCAACTCCTTTATTCTAAATAATACTTATATTGCATTGCTCTAAAAGATTGTATAATTTGAAGAAAATACAGAATTAAAAAATATCAATTTCTATTTGAAGTCATCAGTTAAATTAAAAAGGAAACAACAAAAATAAAAAACCCACTCTCATGTTCTCATAGTCAGTTTTTGATATGAGAGCTTGTTTTGGTCCTTTTGACACTGGTGACCTTTTATACCTGTTTGTTATGCTTTTTTTATTTTAATTTTGATACAAATTTCTTAATCTTAAATATGATTCTCTATTTCTATTCAACTGACCTAAATAAAATATTTTCTATTAATAAATAAAATATTTAAATAAAAGGTATTTGTCTTTTTAAATGTTAATGTTAATGCTATGCTGATGTTAAGAGATATTTAATAATAATATTTGATGTTAATAATAAACTATTTTTTAGAGTGGTTTATGATTCACAGCAAAATTTTTTGGAAATTACAGAGATTTCCCATATACATTTTGCTCCCATATATGAACAGCCTCCCTCGTTTTGTATATGCCCTACCAGAGTGGCACATTTGTCATAATTGATGACTCTACATTGAGACAATGTTATCACTCAAAGTCCGTACTTTATATTAGGGTTTACTCTTAGTGTTGTACAGTCTGTGAGTTTGGGCAAATGTAAAAGGGCGTGTATCCAACACCATTATAGCATTATACATGACCCTAAAAATCTTTTGCGTTCCCTATTTTTTTTTTCAATTAATGATTTAGTCCTTTTGTGTTGCTATAAAGGATTACTTGAGGATGAGTAGTTTATAAATGGAAGAGATTTAATTTAGCTCATGGTTCTGTAGACTATACAAGAATCAAGGTACCAACATTTGCTTCTGGTGAGGGATTCAGGAAGCTTTGACTCATAGCAGAAGACTAAAGGGAGTAGGCAACACACTGCAAGAGGAAGGAAGCAAGAGAGAGGAAAGGGAGGTGCCAGGCTTTTTTTTTTTTTATCAATCAGTGTCCATGGAAACTAATGGGGCAAGAACTCACTTATTACTGCTAGGCCTGCACAAAGCCATTCATGAAGGATCTACCTCCATTACCCAAACACCTCCCACTAGTCCCCACGTCCAACATTGGTGATCAAATTTCAACATGAGGTTTAAGGGAATGAATATGCAAACTATATCAATTAGATATAAAAGTAGAATATTTTAAATAATTTCGTGCTGTAACATTATTGAAATTCTCAGATTCTTTATCATAGCAACAGAGAGCATGACTTGTGGAAGACATGCCCGACTTGCTATTAATTTAGACCAGTAATTCCAGTCATCCTAACAATAATTGGCACTTAGGTGATAAGTGTTATAAATAGGTCCTGGTTTTCTCACTCTTCTACTCACTGCTGTGACAGTTAATTATACAAATTGGGTTATTCATATCATATTCAACTATATCAGAGTTGAGGGGCCAGGAGAACAAAAGCACTAGGAACACTCAGCACCTTCTCCAAAAATGAAATTTTCCACAAGCCCAGCTGCTGAAATGCCTGCTGTACTCTGAACACCCTATACAATCACTCATCAATATGCTAGCCAGCTCCCAGAAGCTTCTCTAGTGCAAATGAGCTTTCTTACAAAACAATATAAACCATTTCCCTTTCCAATAAAACTCCCAACTTTCTCTTTGTTTTTGGTTATATTGAAGACTGCTTGGTCTGTGTGTATGCCCCAAATTGCAATTCAATTGTTTCAAATGTAGAGATACATTTCTGTGTTTGATTTTGACACTACGATAATTCAAATAAAAATACGGTAAAGCTTTTAAATTGTCAGTTTGATTTGGTCACATGGTTTTCATTTGTTTGGTTCCACATCTTTATTTGAAGAGAAAGCCACTGAATATTATAGAGTTGCATGCTTTTATTAAATGACAAACTAAATTCAATAAGTAAACTTAAGGAATTCATAATCAGATGAACACATCTCTGCAATTAAAACTGCAGTTTTCCCCTGTCTCATGATTCAGCGCTCATTTGATACAGAAAAATGAAAAGCTCTTATTTCAAAGTACATTATCATTTGGATGTCTGTTTAAAACTGAGTAAAAAGTAAAGTGCCCTCATTTTTAATTATTTTAGTGTTTGAAAACATGATTAAAGACTAAACCTTTCACATTCTTGTGTTTCCAATTTTGTAATGCACCATTTCTTCTGAGGACTGTATATCGCTTGATTGTTTTCTAATTTATGTGCTGTGTTTACCGAATTCAGTTTTCAAATTCATTGATTTGCATATATTACCGTAGCTTGAATAATTTATCATGACATATAGTCTTTGGTTACTTTTTTACTGATTGCATATATCAAATGTTGAGTTAAGTATTTCTAACTAGATCATATTTCTTTTTTCTAGTATAGTACACCAATTTATATTTAAGTACAATTATTAGTAATAAAATTTTAATATAATAGAACTACAAAATCAATAATGGAGAACATTAACCAAAAAACTACTAGGTGGTATCTGAAAATTTTTATTTGTTTGCCTGTATTATCTATATTTTATAATGAGTTCCATATTAAATAAAAATTATAGTTTTGAATTCATGATTTACTTTTGCTCACTCAAACTGTAATATGATGCATTTTGACTATGATAATGACAATAGTCTTAAAATGACTTCTTGTTTTCAAACTTTTAGCTGTATTTTTGCCATTTTTCTGGAAGCATCTGTCTCCTTCCAGAAGTAAAAATGTTCTTCCAATTTTGGCTAAGGAATGTACATCTTTACAAAATTATCACCTGAAATATTTTTTTGCAAATAATGGAATTCTCAAACTCAAAATTACTTATGCTATTAGAAATATTTATACCTCACATATCAAGAGGTCCAAAATCTGGGAGAGTACTTGATTTCTTTTTTTTTTCTTCAGAACTATAGCCTTTATGAAAATTATCCATGTTTCTTCAGCTCTGGGTAGTGTTTCCCCCACATTACCATGATATTACCATGAGTGTCTCTCAGGATTTTTTTCTCCAGAAGTTAAAAATATTAAATATCTCAAACAATCCATCTTCCTATTTGGTGGAATTTTTATATTGGTTAAGGGAAGGAAATAGTCACCTGTTTCCACCTGTGATATTTTTCAAAGTTATAAGAAACTGGAATACATATTCTAATTTTTAAAGATTGATTTAAAGATAATACTTTATGATAAGTCTATGCATTCATAAAGAAGTATCTCTTTTAAAAAACTTGTGCTGCTAAATAGAACTTGATTAATAAAATTGATTAATTCTCTGTGATAATCCTTCAGAACTTTTTAAGAATATATTATAAGATCTTATAGGTTTGTTCCTACTATAAACTATATGTTAAACCTTCAGTTATGTGGAAGGGTCATAATTTATTTTACTAGTATTCTGTAGATTAATATTTATATGGTTTTTAACATTATGTTGTTGCAAATCATGCTTCAATTAATGCATATATATGTATGTAGTATTCTATTCGATAAATTCTAGGAAATAATACTCCTCAGTCAAAAGGCATACATTTTAAGTAATAATTTGAATGAATTTTGTGCAGTTATTCTCAATGTAGATTGTATTAGTTATATGATAATGAATAATTATAAGCCTGTTTCCCCATTATTTTATCATGAAATGTGCTATGAAAATTTGTCCACATGCTAAGTGGGAAAAATACAGAGAAATATTAATATATGTTTTTTATTACAAGCATTTTTTTTAATTTTAAGTCATTTAAATATTTTCCCAGGAACTGTGGTGTCAAATCTTCATACCCTTCATTCATTTTTGTATAGGTTTTTTGTTATCAATTTGTAAGTGTGTAGATAAGTTCTTCCTTACCCAAAGATATGAATTGTGAACCTTAATTTACAGTTTATCATAGTACATAGAATTCACACTTATATCACATATCATACGGGCACACACACATCTTATTATTTTTGTGATTGAATCTTTTTAGTATTCTGTAGCAAATTTATTTACCTTTCATAGCTTCTGTTCCTGAAAAATTCTTTTTTAATCCTAGGGTATAAAGGAATACTCTATATTTACATTGCATTTATACATAATTCATTTTAGTTAATCAGGAAATTTAGTATGTCATAGATTTAATTTTTTCCACATCTGCTCAGTTAACACATGAGAGTAGAAATCTTTGCCTTTTTTATTCATTGCCTAGTACAATTTATGGCACATAGGTCATATTTAAAATTTATACATTGGGTATATTAGTGAAATAGATAATTACCCTCTATTCACCAAATAATTGTTTTTTGTTTTGATTTGATTTTAAGCATATACTTTTGTTTCTGAGAATTATCTTTAAGTTTCTTCCATTTGAGATTTGTATTTGAATATTTTTTGTAATACCTAATTATGTAGTATTTCAAGGTGTTCGAAGCAAGAGATATTTGCATTGTTGTAATCTACATTATTACTGAAATTCTAAAAAGGAAGGTCAATTCCTTTTAATCCCAAACTGTGTGGCAAAAATCACAATTGACAAAAACAGGAAAGGATAAGTGTGACTTTGTGATTATACATACCTAATCAAGGGATATGACGAGGAAAATATTCAGTTATATGACAAGATTGATTTATTAGCTGCATAAAGAAAGACACTCTAACACCTAAGTGGACATATAGGAATAACATTTATCGGGCATCGGGCAGATGGGAGGGGGCAGGAGGGGATGGGTATATACATACAAAATGAGTGTGATGCATCATCTGGGGGATAGACACGCTTGAAACTCTGACTCCTAGGGGGAAAGGAGGAAAAGGCAACATATGTAACCTAAACATTTGTACCCCCATAATATGTTGAAATGAAAAGAAAGAAAGAAAGAAAGAAAGAAAGAAAGAAAGAAAGAAAGAGAGAAAGGAAGGAAGGAAAAAAGGAAAGAAAGGAGAAAGAAAGGAAAGAAAGGAAGGAAGAAAGAAAGACGATCTAATAAAGCAGCCTGGGGAGAATTAGTCCACGAGAAATGAGGAATGGTGTCAGGAAAATTATTTTAAGAGTTTCAAGAAGAAATAAGTAATAAACAGTCTTGAATTTTTTTGGGGTGGAGAATAAGGCAATTGAAAAATAAACGTTGAGTTTAGTGGTTGGAGGGCATTGTGACCTGAGAGCGCCCCAATGGTTTGAACCCATTTTATAATAGAATGGGTTGACAAGTACATGGACGGGGAGGATGTGAAAAGAATTGATACAGAAACTCCTTGCAGAAGTTTGGGTGTGAAGAAAAAGTTAAGTTTTAGCCGAAGGAATATAGGAAGTGAGGTTATTTTAAATTAACTTACTATATTTGTTATTTTTAATATCAAAGATATACAGTGTTTTTTTAAAAAAACAAGAAGAATCTACCTAAAATAAGATATTTAATATACAAGGTAGAAGATATAACTTTTAATAGAAGATTTCTGGGGATGAAGAAAGATAAGCCCTAGATCATCAATGTTATGTAATTCTGCCTAAATTCCATCCACTGTTTCCCTAAAACCCAATAGAAACTGGTTAATGAGCAGGTTCCCATTAAAGACAAATAAATAAATGCTTCTTGCTTTGTACTCTATTTTGTCTAATATCAGCATAGTTGCACCAGATTTCTTTTGGTGTGTGTTTGCATTGTATCTAGTTTCTCTTCTTTAATTTTCAAAATTTCGATGTCCCATGTTTACCATGTGCTTTTCATAAGCATTGCATTTTTAAAAAATTTCTTCTGATAGTCTTAATAATTTAATTAAAGTATTTTATTCCATATAAATATAATTATTTATAACTTCCTTGTTGCTGTTTATTTTCTGTTGTCTCACCTATTTTTTGTTCTCCTTTTCTCCACTCTTTAGTCTTACTTTGATTCAATCACATTACTAACAGTTATTCCACTTTTCTCATACACTGGTTTATTTGTTCATTTTTATTACACTTTCAGTAGTTATTTTAAAAAGCACATTATACATCAATGTTTTATTAAAAATGAGTATTATCAATGAATAATTATTAATTTATTATGTTTTTAATAATAAAAATACAATTTTACCTCTTCTAAAACAGAACTAGAAACCTTAAAACATTTTAATTTTATTTATATCTGTTCTGCTTTCTGCGGCATTGTCATATATGTTATTTTTACATATATTCAAAACTCTAGAGAATAATACATTATTTTATTAATATACAATGTATATTCAGATGTATTTCTCCCATATTCACCATTCATTGCTCTACTTTTTAACTTTTCTTTTTTTCAACTGGGATCATTTTCCTTGTTTCTGTGTTTTTAGTGCCGATCTTATGGTAGTAAAAAATCTCCTAACATGACTCTTGTTGTTGTTATTTGTAAATTATGTTATTTCCCATTTACCATTAAAAAATAATTTAGCTAAAATGATAGCATACAGTTACATTCTTTTAGCACTTTAGAAATATCATCTCATTGTTTTCTGACTTCTGTTTTTTTTATGTGTGAAGTAAGCTGTCTTACTATTTCTTCATTGAAGTTAATGTGTCTCTTAGTTGATTTTTTGATTCTTTTCCTTTTTTGTTAATTTTGAGAGATTTTACTAAGGTGTAACTAGTTGTGTTTTTGGTTTGTTGTTTTATTCTTTGCCAAGCTTTGGACTCATATCCTTGAATCTGTGGTTCAATATCTTTTATCACTTTTGCAAAATTCTAGTCATTTTCTCTTCAAATGATGTTTCAGCCCCATTTAGTATCTCTTTCTATGGGACATAAATTATGGGCACATTAAACTTATCCTTTATGTTCCACCTGTTACTATTTTTTTCTTTTTGGATTTACCCTTGCCTTTGCTCTCTCCATTCTAAGCCCAAGTATTTTTAACAGGTTTAACTTTCTAGAGAGGGTCATCTAGCTTTCTCTTTTGCTGTGTCCAATCTTGTGTCACATGCATTATATGATTCTTAATTTTTCTTTGTTGAGCTTTTTTAAATTTTATAATTGCATTAGATTATTTTCTCATAGAATATAAATTTAGTGTCTCTAGTTAAAGTCTCCATTTGTCATCAGTTTTCTTGAATATAATAAGCACTGATATTTTTAAAAACAATCTTTGATCACCTCAATAGCTGGGTCATCAGTGGATCTGTGTATATTGTCTGATTTTTTTTTTTTTTAATCTGGGCCCTATTTCTGCCATGTCTATTATGTTTGATTGAATTGAATGTTAGCAATTGACTAAAATCAATCGCAGTGATGAATGAAGTTCATCCTCACTTCTGAGGTGGATGGAGTGCTGGCAGAGCATTCTGTCAGTCAAGGACTGAGCTCACTCAAAGCTGGCTTGAAGTTTTTAGAAGAGTCAATCTACCCATGGCTTACCTCTGTACTCCTTTTGCAACCTTTCAGGGTTACTATCTTACTTCCATAGTATTTACTAGTGCTTTCTCAGAAGGTTCTAAAACTTAGAACCTTCTAAATTGGAGTTTAGAAGGTTCTAAACTCCAATTTTTATTATCTTGGAACTAAGAGATTAAGGAAAACTCTACTCTGCCCATTAGTTGCTTCCTGCCTGGCTTCTTAACCTTCTTTGTCAAAAGCCTCATGGGGAAAAACTGTCTCAGTTTCAGACTCATTTCCTGGCGTCTCTCCTTTTATTGGGATTTCATCTTCATATCTAATAGTTTCTAGCTGTTATGACTGCCATAAACCCCATTTTAGGGATATCTCTTGTTACTTAGATTACCATATTTCTGCCTGAATTTTTTCTCTTAGCAGCCCTCTGAGTGATTAGCACTAAGAGTAAACATATGCCCTGAAGGAGGATGTCAGGTGGGGGGAGCCTTCTCTAGGATGTTGGCCTCTGCTTTTGTTTGCCTTAACAGTTTCCCATTGATTTCAACCATATATTTTGTTGTAGTTTGTTTTGTTTTCCACCTTTTCTAATTGCTCTTGGTGATTGTTTTGGCTTGTTGTAAGATACTCTATCAGGATTTAACTCTGTGCCCTTTCAATATATTTTTAATATAGTGAAATCTACTTAACATTTTAACATCAAGCCCCAGTGATAGTGATTGCAGGATAATAGTCTTCATCTTTTCTTTTAATGGAATTTTATCAGATGACCACTATAAGCATTAAACATTAGCTTTCACTGAAATCATTTCAAATTAATGTACCTTTCACACACATTAAATAAAGTAATTGAGACAGTGCCTATTAACATGGAAAATTTTGTAAAGAATTAAGTGAAAGATGAGTTTTCTATTCCTTGGAGATGATTTTCTTAGGAGAAAAACAACATACCTTACATTAATGTACATATAACATATTTTAGTTATCAATAGATTAATGTTCTAATCTAAGCAAAGGAAGAAAATGTTTGCCCTAAAAAGATCAAAGTCTAATACAAATCAAAGTAGTCAACAATCTCACAAATATAAGCAGAATTTTCTTCTAGATTTTACATTTTGTTCAAATAATATAAAATTATAAGAGCGAAACTTTTACTGAGATGCATTCTCATGCAAAGACTCGATTCAGCAATATAGTGCTTATTAATAAAATTGAAATTAGGTCCTTTCTACTGAGGCAAATACAGTTCAACTCTAACTTCTTTGAAATTTACAAGACTAAAGGAAATTCTTGAGATGATGGTATATGCTTTTATGAAAAGATGATGTAAAATCTTTTCTCTTGATAATAAGGCAAAATAATATATGTGAAATAATATATATTTTTTATTGATCATAGGATTAGATTTTAAACAAATTTTCTTACTCTAAAGTCAAAGAATCCATTCAACAGAAAACTCACTCTCTGTTACTAAGTTAAATAATCAGTTTTAAGGTTTGGATTCTATGGTTATTTAAATGAGAGATAAATCAAAGTCTTTATTATTGGTTCCCTGGTTAGAAATATGCCACAATTTAAACATCTAAATTAAATTTCTAATAATCAGTGTGCTCTCTGAGAGACTGTATATCTTCTCCATTGGCGCTAGAACATAAAGTAGATTTGGAATTCCTTATAAAAAATTTATAAATTCCCAAAATTATCTACGAAGTGTCTGGAACATTTTAGATTTTTTAAAACATATTTACTTGAATTGATATATTAATTACAATTTTAGACTATCCTAATTTTTAGAAATATTGATTTTTTAAAAAAAGATAAGACTAATATGTTGTCAATTTTAATGAATTACATGAATGATTCTGATATTTGGAACTTCTGAGCACAAGATAGGCTTGTAAAATTATAATTTATTATATGTTTATTTCCCTAAAATGACTCTAAACTATATCACTTGTTTTAAGAGGTATAGGGGAATTTATTTAAAAAATAAAACAAATTATTTTTAGATATTTTAAAAGTATTAATGAAATACTATGTTTTACTTTTATATGAAATTTTAAAACCTTTGAAAATTGTAAAATATATAAACAAATAGATGTTCTTATTTGTGTTTCTTTTTCATTATGGTAATGAAAAATAAAGACATGCCTGTTTCATGTATTAAGAAATATAGGATTTTATGCCACTAAAATGTTATCTCTTTCTGTTCAGGGTAATGATTTTGGGTGCCTTTAACTAAGTACATTTAAATGTATAAAAAGCTTTCAATTGTCACCACTGGTAAAAGAAAATTGCAACCCAGTAATATAAATTTCTTATGGTGCCTAGTTTTTCCTAGAGTAACTCCTTACATGTTCAGAAAAATCACAAGAAATGATAGGAAAACAGGACTGTTGGTCTAACATGCACTATGCTGAATTTTCTATATTTCTGCTTTAACTTTATGGACACAGCAAAATGAAAATCAGAGTTTTTTAAATTTCTTTTTTATTAAATTTCAGTATATTATGGGGTACAAAAGTTTAGGTCACATATGTTGCCTTACCTTCCCCTCCCCACCCTGAGTCAGAGCGTCAAATGTGTCCAACCCCCCAGATGGTGCACATCACACTCATTATGTATGTATATGCCCACCCCTTCTCCACCTTCCCATCTGCCTGATGCCCAATAAATATTATTCCTATATGTGCCCTTAGGTGTTGATAAGTGAAACCAATTTCCTGGTAAGTACATGTGGTGCTTGTTTATCCATTCTTGGGATACTTCACTTAGTAGAATGGGTTCCAGATCTATCCAGGAAAATACAAGAGGTGCTATATCAGTATTGTTTCTTATAACTGAATAGTACTCCAAGGTATACATCTACCACATTTATTAATCAACTCATGTATTGATGGGCACTTGAGTTGTTTCCACATCTTTGCAGTTGTGAATTGTGCTGCTATAAACATTTGAGTGCAGATGTCTTTTTTATAGAATGTCTTCTGTTCTTTTGGGTAGATGCCCAGAAATGGGATTGCTGGATCAAATGGTAGATCTACTTATAGCTCTTTAAGGTGTTTCCATATTGATTTCCACAGACATTGCACTAGTTTGCAGTCCCACCAACAGTGTAGGAGTGTTCCTATCTCTCTGCATCCATGCCAACATTTATTGTTTTGTGACTTTTTGATAAAGGCCATTCTCACTGGAGATAAGTGGTATCTCATTGCGGTTTTGATTTGCATTTCTCTAATGGTTAGAGATGTTGAGCATTTTTTTATGTGTTTGCTGGCCTTTATTCTGTCTTCTTGATTTCAGTATGACGTTGGCTGTGGGTTTGTCATATATGGCTTGTATCATTTTTAGGTAAGCCCTGTCTATGCCTATTTTGTTAAGTGTTCTTATCATAAAAGGGTGTTGAATTTTGTCAGATGCTTTTTCTGCATCTATTGAGAGGATCATATGGTCTTTGTTTTTGCTTCTGTTTATGTGGTGAATTACACTTATAGATTTGCATATGTTGAACCATCCCTGCATCTCTGGGATGAAGCCCACTTGGTCATGATGAATTATTTTCTCGATAAGCACCTGGATTTGGTGAGCTATGATTTTGTTGATAATTTTTGCCTCTATATTCATAAGGGATATTGATCTGTAGTTTTCTTTTTTTTGTTGCATCCCTTCCTGGTTTTGGTATCAGGGTTATGTTAGCTTCATAAAATTTATTGCAGAGGATTCCATCCTTCTTGATGTCATGGAATAATTTCTGCAGGATAGGCACCAGTTCTTTTTTGTAGGTGTGGTAAAACTCTAGTGTGAAACCATCTGGTCCGGGACTTTTCTTTTTAGGAAGGTTTTTTATTGCTGTTTCAATTTCATTACTTGATATTGGTCCGTTCAGGAATTCTATTTCTTCCTGGTTGAGCCTAGGGAGGCTATGTGTTTCTAAAAATTTGTCCATTTCCTCCACATTTTCCAGTTTGTGTGCATAAAGGTTTTTGTAGTATTCATAGATTATATCTTGTATCTCTGTGGCATCAGTTGTAAATTCTTCTTTTTTGTTCCTGATGGAGCTTATTAAAGATTTTTCTTTTCTTCTTTTTGTTAGTCTAGCCAACGCTGTGTCAATTTTGTTTATTTTTTCAAAGAACCATTTTTTTTATTAATCTTCCATATAGTGTTCCTGTTGTCAATTTAATTTAGTTCTGGAAAATCAGAGTTATTTGTCTAATTTTCTTGAATTGTTTATTCACCTTTTTTTTTTCTTTTTAAAATTTTAATTCCTGAAGCAGAGAGAACCTGCTCTGTCACCAATCGGTGAGATTACATATCCTGTTAATCCTGGCAGGTAGTAGTTCAAACAGATCAAATTAGGTTTATAAATGTAATGATATGTGACTTTTCTTAATGTAAGTGATGAAAGGATCTACACAAGCAAATGCCTAGATTTAATTAACCTATTTGTTTAAATCTTTCAATTTAGAGACAAATCTCCTAAGAGATTATTATGGTTTCCTGGTTACCAGATTAAAAAACACATCTAAAACTTTTTAATATTCAAATTGTACACATAAGTAAAACATTTCAACTGAAACAAAGGTATATAGAAAACATAAGGTCAGATTATACATGATTTTAGAAAATTGAAAAGAAATACTATCAATGTCTGACTCTTCTAGCCATTTACCTACCTACCCTTACAAACTCAAGTTTTCAAAGGCTCTGAAAACTATTCTTCTGTGTGCATATAAATTTTTGTAAACAATCAAGTTAATTATGGAAAGATGATGTTCATTTTCAGAAAGAATTTGCACTTGACTTTGATTCCATTTTCAAAGCCACTCCAAAGTACTTATCAAGTGCAGCTAGAAAATAGATTTGAGTTCAAAACACCCAGGTGAAAATTGAATTAGGGATTATATATTCAATTGTAGCTCACTTATGCTCAAAGGTAAGCTAACATTCTGAATTAATTTGTGTGTCTGAGGTTTTTGAAAAGCAAATCCTTTCTGTGCAAACACCCAGCATTTTAATCCAACTAATTTGCACTCAAATGTCCTCTTATAACGTATAAAAGTTAATGTTCATGCAACTATACTTTTAAATTCAGATAGGAGGAAAAGTAAGTATATATATCTAGACATTTTTTTATTTGAAACTTAGACAAAGATGATAGATTTCATACCTAAAAGAATGTAGAATAAAACAAAGGATTTATTTTTTATTAGCAGACAGACTGAGAGCATAAATTTAAATTCAGTTGCAAAATAACTAATTTGTGGAGGTGCTCTTAGTCATCTGAAAGAAAACTGGAGCAAAAAATGTGGTTAGTAAGCAGAAACATTTTGTGTGTTTCTACTCAAGAGACATTGAAAAAATAGATTTGTTGAACACACGTAAATGATGATGTAGAGTTCTAAAATCTAGATGAATGGAACTTTGAGAAACACATATTTAAAGTCAGTTGTCAGGGAAAAAAGACAATAGGAAAAGTACACGTTAATACTTTCTTAACTGAATAAATATATATTAAAGCACTACATTCACAGAGAAGTCATGCTTTGCGATTTTTTTATTATACCTTTTATATCCTCATTTAATAAGAGTTCACAGGTACCATTTTCAGTGTTAGTTAACTACAAATAATGACCTTAAAAAACCCCACTCCTATCTTTCCATTAAATTACTATGTGAAGTCAGTAGCTATTAGGCTACTGTCCTTAACCGTGGCTCATATTTTCCAAATATTACTTTGTTAGTAAATCTATCCCTGAATGCTATAAGCATTATTTAATCATATGCATTTTTTTTTTTTTGATATATTCTATGAGCATAACATGCCGCAGGGGACTGGAAAATCTTAAAGATAAAATGGCTGCCCGTGGTTAAGCGTATTTAGAAAATGAGTCAGGAAGGCAAAAGTTCAGCAGATTAAATTAGTACATGTCTGATCTGGAAAGCTGATTCAATCACAATGTTCAAAGTCCAGTTGAGTGCCAGAGGCTGAGCTTGCCTGCAGTCACTTTATGAAGGAAATTTTAGGAAGAAACATCTCCGTCCAAATGAGCTGGAAAAATGCTGGCTGAATATACTCTCTGACTTTTTCAAGAACAGAAAACAGCAACATTGCACATAACAAACAGCACTTGTCTCCCTCATCTAAAGTAAAATTTGGCTGGCAGCCAGAGGCAGTCTTGCTGTGAAAATAAATTAAAGGAAAGCAAATACAGCATCGAAACTTAGCCTGGGAAAAAGAGAAGAAAAAAAATTAAGAATGCAATAGAGAAAACAAGGAGAGAGGAGAAGAAAATAGAGTGGGGACAAAATGAATGAACAGCATACCTGAAACTGTCTGTCCAATACCATTGTCTATGTGTTGATTTACAGAAGTAAAAAGAGATATTTTACTAGGGACTTACACCAGAAGAGGAAAGAGCACAGGATGCAGAAATCTAGATAACAGTCCTAGTTCTGTTACATGGATGATGCCTGCCTTGGTTCACCCTATCTCTCTGGGCTTAAGTGTGTTTATTTATAAACAATAAAAGTAAACAAAGAAAAGGAATGGTACTATGGACTGAATATTTTTGTGCCCCCCAAATCCATTTGTTGAAGCTCTAACCCCCCAATGTGATGGTATTTAGATGTAAGGACTTTGAAAACTAATTAGGTCATGAGAATGGAGCCCTCGTGAATGGGATTAGAGCCCTTATAAAAGAGATCCTAGACAGCTCTCTCACTTTCTTTCTGCCATGTGAGGATACAAGAAATCCTCAGACAGCAACCTGGAAGGGAACCCTGACCAGAACCACTCAATACTTTCACCCTGTTCTCAAACTTGTGGCCTCCATAATTGTGAAAAATAAATTTGTACTGTTTGTAAGCCACTTCGTCTATGGTATAGCAGCCCAAACTGATAAGATAGGTGGTCTGGGAAGATGAGCCCTGTGAATCCTTCAAGCTACTAAGACCTGAGAAATGATGAATGTTTGGTCCATAATTTTGTAAAGTTTGGTCCATAAATTTTGTAAATTTCATGACCAATGTGATTCATCAAAATCTGAAAGGATGATGTCTACATAGTTTAAACTGATAAAAGAATAACATTTTTGGAGAAATACATTTATCATTTATAGTAATAGTGTGATTTTATACAATTTATTAATTGCTGAGATTTGAGCAAAGTTCAAATAAGCAAAACAAACCAAAAAAAAAAACACTTAACCAATTGAGTTTTTTGGAGGCTGTTAACTTTTTGTTAAATGTCACTACCATGCATAGAAAAGAGTATATGGTTATTGGCAGTCCACAAACAATTTTTTTCCTTTAAAAATGTTCATTATTAAAATGTACTCCTAAAAATAGTTAAAATGGTAAATTTTATATTATGTATATTTTACCACAATAAAAAATGCATGCAAAAAATACGTATTGGTTAATTCAAGCAGGCATATGCTAAAAACACTGAAGTATTTTTTTACTTCTCTGAGGAGAGATGGGGACAGGTTGTGGGGAAAGCATATTAGTTTTCTCCAATATATTGTTCTTATTACATAGATATATTCCCTAAATACCTTAAACAATTATTTGGGCAGTGATAACCTTCACTGTGCAACAGAATTGTTTAGCGAGCTTTTTATAAACAGGGATGCCCACACTTCAGTGAATTTATTTCAGTTGCTCTGTGATAGAGCACACACAACAGGATTGTTCAACTCTAAAATGTATCCTGAATTGTGATCCACTGCTCTAGAATGTAGACTCCATGAATACAGAAACTACATTTGTCTTGTTCATAACTATATCCCTGGTATATTGCCTGGCCAGTATAACTAAATGAAGGATTAAATAAATAAATGTTCTTCTATTTTACCTGTATATTTACCCTATAATAGATTTTACTCTGAAGCTAGAAGACCATGCACATTCCATAAACCAGCTAGAAAACATGTGGGGTATATTTGAAATAAAAAACAAAAAATAGCCACTGCCTCATCTTCCCTCCTATTCCACTACCCCTACCCCCAAACAACAAATGTTAATAATTTGGTACACAGACTTCCAACCATTCTTTATTATCATACAAATACACAATTAGATATAAACGTGTGGATTTTTAAAATTACGTACATATGTATATTCTTTCTACCATTCTGCTTACTGACCAAATGGGATCAAAATATGCATAATACTCTGTATTTTTTATTTAAACCATTTACTTAAGCTTTTCTCAAGATCACACCATAAAGACCTAGCTCATTCTTTAATAAAGAGCTGAATAGTATTCTAATAATATGTCTGTTCCCTAGCTATTTCCATTCACTTTTCTTCCTTCTTCTTTTGAACACACTGTAGTAATATTTTGGCTAGCACCATAACTGAAGAGCCAATCTTAAATTGTCAACTTCATCTTTCTCAAACCATGTACAGCATTTGACCAAGTCTTTACTCCTTCATTGTTATAATACTTTTTCTTGTTTTAACTTGTCCTCTATGCTACCACCATCTCTAGGTTTCTCACTTGACTCTTCCAATAGGCTTTGTGAATAGTTTCTTATGTGCCCAAGCCTTAAGTTTTGAACTAAGCCCCTAAAACTTTTATATTTTATATTTGTCCATTCTTTTATTTCATCTAGTCCCAGGAGTTTTAAACCAGTTAGATTATGATGGCTCTAGAATTTTTTAATCCAGGCTGAAACTTTCTTCTAAATTACAGACTCATGTATCTAGCTAATGTCCTGGTATCTCCAATTTTGTATGGAATAGGTGTTGCATAATTAATGTGTCTAATATGGAAATTTTGACATTCCTATAAATTTCTTCTTATCTTCCCCACTTCAGTAAATGACAGCTCTGTTTTTTGAGTTATCAGGTCAGAAACCCTTAGGTCATCCTTGAAATGCCACTTTCTTTCACATCCTGTATCAATTTATTGGCAAATTGTACTCTTAACTTAGAAAACTATCCAGAATCCAACCACGTTTTAATATTTCCTAGTCAAAGGCAACACCATTTCTCCCCTGGGATTTGGCAGTAGTGCCCCAGTTGATCTCCCTGCTCTACTCTTGGTCTCCTAAAATCTATCCTGTGTACAGCACTAACAGTGACCCTTTCAAAATATTAGTCAGGTCCCATCATCATATCTACACTCTGAAATGTTAAAGGGCTCCCCATTTCACCTCGCATCCCATTTTTCTTCATTCATTCAGAGCAAGACCTGACATCATGGGGGACTCCCTTCACTTACCCACTCCCCTCAGATTCCACTCCTCAGATTTTATTTTACACCATTTTACCACGTCATGTACTCTTCACTTTTGCTTTTTTGAACACGCAAAATAGATTTTAGCCTTTGGGTATTTGAACTTACTCTTCACGTGGTTTGAGCAAGCTTTGTGTGGATATTTGCATGGCTTGATCTGTCATTTCACTTAGGTCTCTGCTTAAATAGCACCTAATCGAAGAGGTCTTCCCTAATTATTCTAACTCAAATAAGATCATCAGAACTTGCTACACCTCACCTTGCCTCATTTAATTTATCTTAACATTTATCGTACCATTGCTGAATGAATAAATTACAGTTCTCACCAATATGTTTCTTAAAGAAGACATCAGTCATCTCTTATTCATATTTCCTTACATATTAGTGCTTTAAAATGTGGCATAATTCACAAAAATAATGTATTAACTTCTCTCAGAAATTTATTAGATTTCTTTCTAAAAATCTTGTCATTTTTCACATTGTCATAGGTGTTTTATATTTACACACGTCACAGTGCTGGACCTTTCCTCCCTCCTCCCTTCCTTCCCTCCTTCCCTCCCTCACGTCCTTCTTTCCTTCTTTCCCTCACATCCTTCTTTCCTTTTTTTCTTTTTCTTTCTTTCTGGCACTATTTTAAAATACATCCATAAATTTTTCAATATTTCTCCTTCAAAATGTGGGAATGTAATCTTCTGTCCTCAAGTATGAAATGGTATTAATAGCTTGCCTCTAAATAATACAATAATAAAGCAGAAATAGTGATACTTTTACTTGGAAACACTCTGGATATATACTTGTGTGTATATGTATCTGCATGTGTGTGTACATGAATCTATGTGTATAAAATTCTTAAAAATTGTAATAGTTTAATATTTTTAGCATCTCTAGTTTTTTAAAATTAGACAATATTTTAATTTATAAATAACATTATTTTATTTTTAATTTTTGTGTAGTTTTCCATCTTTTTATCCTCTTTTTATACTATCGTA
Organism: Lepilemur ruficaudatus; assembly: GCA_963574885.1. Lineage (NCBI taxonomy): Eukaryota > Metazoa > Chordata > Mammalia > Primates > Lepilemuridae > Lepilemur > Lepilemur ruficaudatus. The sequence continues at coordinate 40,294 of CAUYRT010054112.1, read as the reverse complement.
TACTGATAAAAACATTTTAATGAAAATTATTTTGGTATTTCATGGCTCAAAATGATTTCTATTAGAGTTTGTGTATGTTTTTATCTTGATTCATGGTTCTTTCTATTTTTACCTTTTATAAACCCCTTTGAAAGTAGTTTAACTTATTTTAACTTTTTTAAAGTAGATGTTATTTAAGAAAGTTTCAATGTGTCTGAATCTTTGCATAGTTTTATAGATGCATTATCTCTTATTATATATTATTATCTCATTATATATTTATTATATTCTTATACATTTAAATTGGGATATTTTAAAGTAATAATAGCACATATACTTTAATAATTTTCTGTTCTCTTCTATATCTTAAAATTTTTGAATATCAATTAAAAAATAATTATTGATGTATTAATGTAGCGTTTAATAAGAAAAATTTAATAATAAATATTTTTTAAATCTTTGTTGGTTTATCCTTGACATTTAGCTTTATGATCCCTATAGAGCTAGTAGGGACAAGGATTTCTTTTGATCTCTCATGTATACCCAATTGCCCCAGCACTTTATATTGAAAGTATCTCTATCTCTAGATGCACTGTACTATTATCTTTGTAATTATGATATGATTCATTATGTGTGGGTTTCTTTCCAGACCATCTCTTCTGTTCTATTGACATATATTTTTTTCTACTTGCTTTAATTTCATGCTAAATGCTTATAGTTTTATATTATGTCTTGATATCTCATAGTGTTCTTCTAAAAAGAACAATTTTTAATAGTTTAAGAATAGTTTTACATAATTTATTCTATTAGACTCCTCACAATTACTCCTAACTTCTATGATTTAGCTTATCAACTATTCTATTAATAAATTATTACCTTTATTGACTCATCCAATGATTATATGATATAGGTATTATTATTGTTCCACATACAGATTAGATGGTATTCATAAGTGGCTCTCAAACTTTTTTTTTTCAGTAATTCTTTATACTCTTAAGGACCCCAAATAACTTTTTTATGTTGGTTGTATCAATTTATGCTTATGTATTAGAAATTAAAACATAAATTTTCATGGTATTTATCATACAATAGTTTTAATACTAATAAACTCATTGCTTTTTAACTGAAATTTTATATTTTTATAAAAATAAAAAGTAGTGAAAGGAGTGATATTATTTTCATACCTTTGCAAATCTCTTTATGATCTGGCTTGAAAGAAGATGGATTCTTCTATTTACTTCTTCATTCAATTTGTTGCTATAAATAGTTCTAGTTGTACACATGAAGAAAAATATCTCTGATATGAATTTAAAAAGGTAAAAATGTTTTGATAGCCTTTCTAGATACTCACGATATATTCTCTTTTGATACTACACTAAAACCCAGCATGTGCTAGTTTTTTAAATGTTAGTTGCAATGTGAAAGGTGAAATTATGTCAACAAACTTTGTATAATGTTATTTTAAAATTAATCAGTATTGATGGCAATTCGAATGAATTTACTTACTCATGCCTGGTTTTGTATTATCATGCTTAGGTCATTTGAAAAATACTGGATCACTGACTTATACAAAACTTCTAAAGGTCAACTTTATCACTATACAGTTTTTAAAAATAAATCACCTGTGTTAGTATCACCAGCAATTTTATTGGCAAATCTTTAAGTCTTAGGAAGTTGTCAAGTTCAGAGTAGCAAATAAAAGTTTTCCAAAATTATAATTTTTACTAGAATGGTCAAATATTACCATTGGCTAGTAGTTTTCTCTTATTTTACCTGAAAATTCAGGTAGAAGATTCATTTCATTCCTTTTTTAGAATTTAATAATATGTCTGTCAAATAGCCAAGTCTGAGTCACTGTATTTCATTCACCTGTTTGTCATTCTTTCAAGTAAAAGTCATGTTCTTGAAAAAAGTTTTTTATTTAGCTTACAACTCAAACTATCTCATCCATAGTTTTCCTTTAGACATTTATTATCCTTTGATATGAACCAGAAATTTGTGTATGCGTAGTTCAGATTTTGCCACACAGAATATTAAAAAGACATTTGCTCAAGGACAGAATTTATTTTAATGATAAACTTAATAATGTTTACTGATTAATCAAGGACATTCTTAAATGTATGGATGTGTGTGTATGTGTGTGTGTTGTGTGTGTGTGCTTTTCTGCTAATGTATAATTATTTGTCCAGTTTGGTGCAGCAACCCAGATTCTTACTAAGGTGCTGCCTTTTACCCATCATTCCCTCTGCATCGGCAGTACAAATACCAACCCAGTGACATGGATATCAACAATCATTTACGTACTAATATGACATGGTATTGTGTACTTTGTGGTGCCCTTGAAAGGTTGTCAGAAATCCAGAAGGATCTGTGGACCACACTTTGGGAACTGTTTGTAGGAATGAGAAACTGAATCAATTTGGTTTTCTGATGTGAAGCCCGGAAATCTGACGACAGAGCCCGCATACTTGACCACTATTGTACTTGTCCAGTTCGTGTACCTTTGAGAATTTAGGCCAGGCATGGTAGCTCATGCTTGAAATTCCAGGACTTTGGATGTCTGAGACAAGAGGATCGCTTGATACCAGGAGTTTGAGGTTGCAGTGAGCTGTGATTGCGCCACTGCACTCCAGCCTGGGTGACAGAGTGAGACCTAGTCTCAAAAAAAAAAAAAAAAAAATTAATTTACAAGATAAAAAAATTTAACTGCAGCTGCTCTATAACACATCACTACTATTCAAACTAGGAGCCCAGAAAATAGTTATTCATCCTTGGTCACAACTTCAGTAATGACTCTTTAACCTCAGGAATAATTGAATGTCTTTCTGCCATTACACTTTTGGATACTCTAATAACAGAAGTTGCAAATTCAATAGATATAGGTCACATTGAAAGGGAAAATGCCACTTTTTCTATAATAAAGCTGAATACTTATGAAACCAAGTTAGATCATTTTACACTGCATAAACTGATAAACATACACAATAGAGGTGGCTACATGGCAAGATTGATCACCTTCCTGACTGCCAGATAGGAAATAATTGCCAATTATATTAGTAACTAGAAATAAAACAGTACCTGACAATAACCTTATAGCACATAGAAAATAAATTAAAACCATTGATATTTACTAAGATATTTTTAAAAAGTACTTTAATAATTGAGAGAAAAGCTAAATTCCTTCAAGGAAGAATTTCAGGAAGGCACAACTATATTTGAAGGCATAACACAATTTCAATCAAAACGACTTTTTTGAGGGGATCTTGAAGAATTATACCAAAGATTATATATATTTTAAAATCAGTGATCTTTAAGAAGTCATTTTAAAAGAAAAGATGACGATGTGGACTTATCCAATAACACATAAAAAATTAATATCTCCATGTGATAACGGGTTAGGAATAAACAGACTTATCAACAGAAAAGAAGAGTTGGTTCAGGAAGATACCTTACTGCATATGTACATTTACTAAAGCATAAATTCCAATGGAAATAATAAAAGTAACTTGGGTAATAGAATACTTCGAAATAAAATCGTAATGCACATTATAGAAGAAATAGTCTTTAAATAATATATTAAATGCATTGAAAAATTAAGTGAAAAGGTTAAATTGAAAATAGAAAATAGCCATAGTGATATTTATCAAATTTCTATATTGAGAAGTAATTTATCAAAATAAAGAACATGGATAAAATCAAAATGACAAAAATCAAGAGATTTGAACATTCACAAATATGGCACACACATATTAAATTTATACATATAAATATAATTCAAAGAAGAAAATGCAAGGTAAATATTCAGGATGGTATTAAGCATATATAACACAGTTGAAAGTTGTTGTCCTTAGTATATAAATTAGTCACAACAATTGTTTTAAGTATCACTGTAAAATCCAATAGTTAATCAGGTAAACGTGGTAACAGACTAAAGACAAATAAGGAAATACAAATGAGAGAGAAAGCAGATTAAGTATGTTCTTACACAATTAATTAAAAAATAAAAATCTAAAATTCTGTAATATTTTATAGTACTCAATCAGCCAACACTTAAAAAATAAATGTAACCCCTCCAGTCGAGGGAACAGCAAATTAAACACTTGCTTATGTTAGCTGATTATTTGAATTGGTATATCAGTTTTGAAAAGCAGTTTGAAAAGTATATATTAAAATCATCTAAACATAGACAGTCTTTGTCTCCATAAGCAAATTACTGATGAATTTTATAATTATTCATTATTTCTATAATCTACTATTTTATAAAATAGGAAACTTACCAATAAAACAGATCCCATGGAAATATATTTATTCACAACTTATTAAACATATCTATTTAAATGCATCATGATTCATAGTATAAATAGAGAAATCAATTAATACAATAAGTCCAATAGGATATGACATATGATGATCTGAATGGTTAAAAAAAGGAGTCCCCAAAATCATTCAATATATAATGCTGATAGAAACTCTTACAGGAGAGTAAGAAGTACAGACAAGTAAAAAGATAGTATACCAAAGTTTGGAAATGTAGCAGTAGTCGTTAACACAGGTGTCATGGGAAATGAAGAACATCAACTACAGACCGGGAGAAGGGATTAGAGGAAAAGTTTCCAAAAGGAAATGTCATATGAACAGAGTGGGAAAAAACAAAGAGTCCAGCAAGGCAGGTGGTTGGTGAAGAGAATGTTCTATGCAGAGGGGACAGGCTGGGGGAGGATCGAGAGAGGGCAGAACGTCCTTCAAGGAATCAAATATTTCAGTATATTGACACACATTTTAAGGTGGCAGGGTGAGGACTGAAAAGTACAGTGTCATGGTGTGTATGGGGGATAGACAGGCAAAAGGGAGGGAGATGGAGCTGATGGCAGGACTGAGGTTGGAAAGAAAATCATGGGCCAGGACATGAGACACCAGAAATTTATAAGATAAGGCGGATCCTAGTTGATAATGTAAGTAGGAATTTAACCTTAAGAAAGAGATTAAAGAGGGGAGTGACTTATTAAATTTGTTTAGAGAGGACTCTGTATACTGTATGGAGAACAGATTAAATAGAGATTGCATTGGAAAGCAGAAAATCTGTTAGGATCCTGCCATGGTAGCCCAGGCCAAAGAAGATAATCGTGGGAACTGAGATAAGAGAAGTGTAGGTGAAATAAGTTTCCAGAGGTATCTAAGAAGAGGACCTGACCAAATTTAAGCAGTCAAGAAGGATGCATATTATTATGGTGCACAGCTTGAAAATATGAAAGGAAAAGTGACTTGGAAGAAAGTGATAACGGATTCTTTTCTGCACATGCTGACATTAAGATGTCTCTGGGTCATCCAAGCACTTACGTCTCCTAATCAGCTGAAAATAAAAAGTGCCTGAACCAAGGAGAGAGACCTGGGTGAAAGATAAATTTTTATAAAACACGCAGCTATTTCTGGAGAGCTGAGACGTAGGTGAATGTAGACAAGATAACCTAGTTAGTTACATTGTTTAAATTGAGAAAAGGTGGAGGAGGCAAAGAAAGCTGGCAATAGAAATTATAAAAAGTTACTTGAGGAGTAAGAAAAAAATAAACAAGAGTTGGAAGACTGATACCTAGAAAAACATAAGTCAGCATACACTGACCTTGGATAAAAGAGTGTGAGTCACAAAGGGTATGACATTCCAAAATGTATTGAATATGTTAGTGCCTATGTACCATATGTCACAAGTGGGATGGGTCCAACATCAGTAAATAACATTTAATAAATACATAGATTATGAAAATTGCGTTTGAAAGTTCATAAGGGAAGACAAATCTAATGCATACTTGATAATCTGTGTATTATTAATGCATGCAGTTAGGGAATCACAATTTTAAGAATTGATTAAACCAATCTAAATTAAAACGTTAGGAAATTTTAGGAAATGTGTGTGATCCGGAATAGTCCTTTGAAATTATGTATGTAAGAAAATACATAAGTAGACTAAGCTTTTCCTGCTACAAGCTATAGAAGTACAGATCACAAGGATGAGTATTTTTAAACATGTGTAGTATTTTTGTGGATTAAAAGATAATTTTTTTCTTCATTATTAACTTCCTTCTAATTGATTTAGGCACTGGCCTAAAAAAAGAAATCTTTCTCTCTTTTTTCTCCTAATCTTCCTTATAATGGTCTTACATGTCCTTTTGGAGAACCCTACACAGATAAAAAGATAGGCAAAACACAGTGTCTTTTTATCTTAAGCAAATCTTTCTGGCCCAATTCTGGGAGACAGAAATAGAAGTGAGGTTGCTGACTATAGACTCGTGTTGGGCCAACACTGTCCCTTGCCTTAACCATTCCAGTGTCCAGAATTGAGCCAAACAGATGGAGAAATATAAAATAAAGCTGCATAAGCTCCATTGAAGCAAAGTAAAAAAAACAAAAGAGGGAAAAAAATTAAATTTGCTTTCTGCTTCGTTTTTATAGAAATCTCCCCCTAGGGAAGATTTTATCACAAAATTTATTGCTCAAGTATTCATATAAAAAGCGACAGAGACAATGGGAGAGAAAGAATAAGATTGTTACGTTTTAAATGAGCTTATACCCCTTGCACAAGAAATTAGCAGGATTCTAGGCAATTTCACATGGATATTAAGAGCTACCAATAAGGTATATTTTATTGGATAACCTCTTATTTAAGTTTCATTAGGTTGTTAAAGATATATTTTCTCTTTCTACCTTGTTTATAGCAATAGACAATGGTTCTGATTATGTGGGAAGTGCATTGTTTTTAGTTGAGTCCACTTTATTTCATTCTGTTTTTTCTATCCTTATTTGCCATTACATTGTCACTCACAGTATTACAATTTATGTAATTTACCAAGAGAATATTTCAAGTAGTAATATGAAATCTCCAGAAGTATCTGGTTTCAAAGCTCTTTTCCAATTAAATATGTATGTATTGGTAAGTGAGATGCATATATCATGACAAAAGCAGTAATGGGCCTCAAAAAGAATATATTCTTTATAAAAGTTTAAATTTAAAACACACATTCAGTGTATCTTCCTCCAGAGCTTCAAGCATATACACTACCATTCAAATGAAAGTTGTATTTTCTGCACCCAACTTGAAGGTACAATTTACACATTTTAAGCAGTCCCAAGAAGACTATTTTAGCCTATGATCAGTAATGTTCCCGTGGAATTAGAACCTAAACAAAATTCATATGGGAATCTAGCCAGATCATCAGTTAGTTGCTTATTTGAACCAGAAAAATAGGACATCTTCAAAAAGTTAACCAAATACAATATCCACCATTGACAAAGTGAACACTGGCAAATCTCTGAGAAAAGTCAATACCATTTTTCAAATACATTGTTATAATAATATTGTTTGTTATATAAAAGATAGTAACCTAACTCTTATAGTGCAGAAATCTTGATGATTCATTCTTTGCCATCTCGATAAATAATCATTCCATTCTTCCATATAATCAGAACAAAAACTCAATCTTCCTTTATTTTCGTTTCTCTCACATTCTACTTCTGAGCCATCAAATATTACCCAAAATATTACCCCAAACCACCTCATAATCTTTATAGCTACTCTAATAGTCTTTTAATAATCTCTATAGCTACTCTAGTCTTTTAAGCTAGTTGGCCTGCTTCTATTCTTATTCTATTACCAGCCCTTTTCAATATAATGGCCAGAATGATCCACGTGTCAATAACAAAAACTTAAAAGAGACATAGGACATTCTCATGCCACGTCTCTGCTCGAGAGTCTCTGCTCCAAAGTCTCTGCATTTCACTCTGAGTCAAAGGCAAAACCCCCAGTGGTCTATAGGATCCCTCCACAATTGGACCTTCGTTTCCTCTCTGGCTTCCTCTCCTACTGTTTCCTACCTTAATCACTGGTTCCCCTACATCATTTTCTTGATGTGCCTCAAATACTCCAGATATGTCTCAGTCATAAAGCCCTTGCTTATCTGTCCCCTTCACCTGGACAGAGTGTTCCTCTGATACTCGCATACCTAGTACCTTCTCTTTCAAGTCCTTGGACAAATGGAATTCTCTCAAAGAGTCCACACCTTAACCATCCAGTTTAAAGTTGTAGCCTGTCCCCATCCCCTCACTGACTGGTAAAGTTGATCCACCTTACCTGCTTCATTTCTTTCCCTTCAGTGACAATTATGACCTTACAGTTTACCATGCAATTGATTGTTTATTATGCTGTTTATGTAAGCACCACAAGGCAAGATTTTTTAAAACTCTTTTTTGTTCAGCGATGCCTCCCAAGTGACCAGAACAGTAATTGTAATGTATTGGATACCGAAGGAGTATCTGTTAGGTGAACAAATGAAACAATGATAACTCAGCATCTGTGTCTTGGTTGCTTGCCAAACAAAATGGTTTTTTTTGTGGTGACTTTTGATAGCACAGTGCAAATCAGATGGTCAGAACATTCACTAGATGGGATGTGGCATTTTGTAATACATCTTGTTAGACTGAAGTATGAATAGATATTTGCAGTATAGCATTTTGATTAGGACAGGCTGTATTTTGAAAGCCAAATAATATGTTACCTTATGCCAACATATCATTTCTTTAGAATTTTTGATAAATAATTTGTAAACTATATATGCAGTAGTAAATTTAATAACAATGGGCAACATATAAAAATATTGTGTTTTACATGTCTATGATGACAAAACTTTTGTAATTGGATGATGTAATCATGTAAAAAAACTAAAATAATATTGCAATGCAGTTAAATAAAATATCCTTTATATTATCTGATACCAAGAAACTGCACACATACAAACGCAAAAATTGTAGCTGCAACTGAGAACCATAAAATACCCAAACAAATGATCTTGAAAATAAGTAAAATATCTGAATTGCCTTATTTAAGTGATTTGAAGCTGTTTGACTACTGTAACAGGTCCTATATTATAATACTTGAAGATTTTTCCCTGGAAATTGAAATAAACCTTACCAGTGTATATTTTCTGAGACTTCATACTTGCAAATTACACAATGAATAAATAAGCTCTATGTTTGAGATTTTCAATAGATAAGAAGCAGAGAAGTACAGAAAGTTTATAAAATGTTTAGCAAAGGGAAATAATTTGAAGCCTTCTCACCTTAAGTAATTGAAATGAAAAATAAAAGTCCATATTATTTCTTTTTTATTATAAATTGACAATTCATAATTGTATACACTCATGGGATACAAAGTGATGTGATAATTTATGAATTAATATGGAATAATTAAATCAAGCTAGTTAGCATATCCATCATCTCATATCATAAGCTTTCAAGCACATTAGGTATAGGTACTTATTCTTGATTTTGCTAATAATTGTTTCCTCTGCCTTTTGTGAATAGAAATGATAGCAATAGTAACAATAGTGTCAGAAACAGAGACGACAATAAAAGTGCTTATTGGATGCTTACTATGTACTAGTCATTGTGTTAAATATTATACATCTGGCAGTTTTTCCCAATGTTTGGGGATAGTGCTAAAGTGACTTTTGAGATTAAAAAGAGCCTTTTAAAAAAATCATTTTGCAACTTATGAAAGGAAAACATCCTAAAATAGTATTATTTGAGGATACAAACTATTTTCTTTCCTTATATTATAGAAAATACTCATTATCTTTGGAATTTATAAGTGAGAAAATTGTTGCCATCTTATATCTTTAATGTGACAATTTCAATTTGGCCTCAACATCACCCGAATAAGCAGGAGTATGTAAGAATGACTTGCATTAAAAATTAGTAAATGATAACTGCCTAGTGAGGGTGTCTGAGGTTTAGTTGCATATTAAAAGTCATTTTGAGACACTGTGGCCCTAAAACTATTGTGTTCAAATGACAAATTTCAGAGAAGAAAGAGTTCTAATAGCATGGTGGTCATGGGAACTCTGTCATTGATGGTTTGCACTAGGGCTCAATCATGCTGTATTACAAATTATATTATAGATAAATAATTTTAAAAGTAAATGCTAAGATTAATTTTATAATAAGTAAAATAAAATGTTTACTGGAATCAAGCAAGCAAATCAATATCAAACTCCTATTCGGTGGAGGTACCCTTAACCAAAACATATTTAATTTGTCCTTCAGCTAGTAGACAGAACAATTTCAATACTGACCAAGACAGTTTGTGTTCATATTCTTATTGATTCTTGAGGTAGACTGAAGTAATCAACATATGGGTCTATCAGTGATTTCAAAGTAATTATATTGACAAATCTCAATTTTCAAAGTATTTCTAAGAGCTTACTTACTAAGAGTTTTCTTCTTGTAAAATAATATAAACATCAGAAAGAGAAACTGAAGAAATAGCCCCTCCCCCTGCTTGATTTGTGCTGAGTTTTGCTTCCTTCTGTGTACCGGCGTGCTCATTGGTTAGTTCCAATTTAAAAGCAAGTGCAGTTGGTATTTCTTTTCCATTCTTTGTATTCTTTTCATAGGATTATGGTCTCCAGTTCCATCCAAATTGTAGCAAAAGGCCTTAATTCATCCTTCTTCGTGGCTGTATAATATTCCGCAGTATACATATACCATATTTTGTTAATCTGCTCATGAATATATGGGCACTTGGGTTGATTCCACATCTTTGCAATTATGAATTGTGCTGCAATAAACATTTCAATGCAGGTGTCTTTTCAATAAAATGACTTCTTTTCCTTTGGGTAAATACCCAGTAGTAGGATTGCTGGATCAAATTGTACAGCTACTTTTAGTTGTTTAAGGAATCTCTATACTGTTTTCCATAGAGGTTTTACCAATTTATAGTCCCACAAACAGTGTGTAAGCATTCCTTTCTCTCTGCATCCACATCAGCATCTATTGTTTTTGCTGATTTGAAGTCTATGTTATCAGATATGAGAACGGCTACACCTGCTTTCTTTTGGTATGCATTTGCATGGACGATTTTTTCTATCCCTTCACCTTGAGTCTGTATGAATGCTTGTTGGTTAGATGTATTTCTTGGAAACAGCAGCTAATTGGATTGCATTATTTTACCCATGCAGCTGGCCTATGTCTATTGAGTGGGGCATTCATATTGTTCACATTGATTGACAGAATTGACATGTGGGATGCAGTTCTATTCATCCTTTAGAGTAGTACCTTGTTTTGTTTTCTTTTGTTACCTCTTGTGGTATTATTTTATGTGAGCTATGAGCTTTAGCTTTTGGGTGGTTTTACACTGGTGGGTATCTATTATGCGTATCCAAGGATAAAGTAGTTCTGAGTATTTCCTGCAAGACAGGACTGGTCTTGACAAATTCCCTCAGTGTTTGCATGCCTGGAAAAGTCTTTATTTCTCTTTTATATATAAAACTTAGTTTTGCAGGATTTAAAATTTTAGGCTGGCAGCTGTTCTGTTTAAGAAGCTGGAGGATGGGGCTCCAAAACCTTCTGTATTGTAAGGTCTCGGTGGATAAGTCTACAGTCAGCCTGATGGGTTTTTTTTTTTTTTTTTTTTTTTAAATAAGTTTCTTGATGATTTCACCTCATGGCTCCCCAGAGTTCCTCCTTGATGTTGATTTTGGCTAATCTGATGGCTATGTCTCTTGGCAATTACCAGTTTGCAATGAATTTCCTAGGTCTTCATTGAGCTTCTTGTGCCTGTATGTTTAAATCTCTAGCAAGGCCAGGGAAGTTTTCCTAAATTATTCCCTCAAATAGGTTTTCCAGCCCTTGTGAATTTTCTGCTTTACCCCTAGGGATGCCTATAATTTTTATATTTGGCTGTTTTCCATAATCCAATGCTTCTTTTATGCTTTGTTCATTCCTCTTAATTCTCTGTTCTTTATTTTTGACTTACTGAGCTAACTTGACAAAGTTGTCTTCACGCTCTGAAATTTTTTTCTTCTGTCTGGTCTATTCTTAAGATTTTCCACTGTATTTTGTATTTCCTTAAGTTAATTTTTCATTTCTAGAAATTCTATTTGCTTTTTTAAATATTTCAATCTCTTTAGTGAGTTTTAATTCATTTTCTGAATTGTTTTTCTGGTTTCTTTGAGTTGGTTTTTCATTTTCTCTTGCATTTCATTGAGCTTCCTTACAATCCATACTTGGAATTATTTATCTGTCATTTCAATATTTTCATTTGGTTGGTATCCATTGCTAGAGTGCTAATGTTCCCTTTTGGGGGTATCATTTCCATCTAATTTTTTTCATACTTCCAGAATTCTTTCACTGATTTCTTCTCATCTGGAACAGCTGTGGCTTCTTATTTTTATATTTTCTTTTGTTTAGATGGGACTTCTTCCTCGCTGCCCCATCACTCATAAGGGTGTGACTGTAGCATATGTCATGTAAGAAAGTTGGCTTTGCTTGTGGATGCTTTGATGGCTGTCTAGGTTCTGATGGATACCTTGGTTATAGATAACCTTATTGTGGTGGTTTCCTCAGTTGATAGTTATTTGTAGGCTGTAGCAGTGGTTAGCTATGTGTGTGGTAGATTCCCTGTCTCCTCTTTGATGAGGGAGGATGGAGGTTTTTGAAATCCTTTCTCTTTCCCCAGACCTGTGTTCTTCTTAAGTGTTAATTGTATTGGCACACCTAGTGTAATCTCTGAGATAGTAGGTGGTGCTTGTGGTTAAGAATCAATCACACCCTGTATGATTGAGTCAAGAAATGGTGTAAAGTGCTGTGCAAATTGACCTCCCTGTCAATAGGTGGTGTTTGTTGGAGGGAACAAGCTGTAGTGTTGTTTTGGGACTTTTGACCAGCTCTAGCTACTCAGAAGATGCACTCAAATTTCCCAGGTGGTGGGCAAGGCCCTGGAACTTCCAGAAGCATGCTTATTCTCCACCACAGCAGAAGCAGGTAGGGAAGTGAGGCTGGGTGGGACTGGGTTGTTTGAGCCTGCCCTCAGGCTCTACAAAAGCTGGTTAGGTAGCTGTCTTGGCAGGGGTCAAAGGTCCACTCCCAGGCCTCCAAGGATGGACTCAAGTGGCCCCACCCAACCAGAAAGTCTACTTGTGGGGCAGGGGCCATCTGAGATTCACAATCTGACTATCAGGAGTGGGTTTTGCTCTTCTTCCCCCTCCCCTGCTACATGGTATCACTCAAGTGTCTGCTGGTAGGCAGGAGCTCAACTACTTTGAGCTGTGGGCTGGGAGTTTTGTTGCAATGTTGCTGTGGGCTGGAGCTTTCCTGTCCAGAATCCTGCCCTGGGCTGAGAGTGCAGCCTTCCTATGGGGGGAGAGGCTCTCCACAAGTGTGCTGTGGCTGGGACCCATGCTGCCTTCCCCTCTCAGTTCTTCCCAGGTAGGCTCCCTTCCCTCCCAAGTTTAGTCCACAAATCTCCCCTTCATGACCCTGAACAACATATTCTAGTCCTGGGGGTATGATATCTGGCCAGTGGGCCTGTTCCTGGGTCCCCAAAGATCTATCCCTCACTGTGTCAGAGAAAAGCATGCTAATCCCTAGCTGCCTGTGGCGTGCTCAAGCAGGATTGATGTCCTCTACTTCTGGGTGTGCCCTGCTCTGATGGAGCAGCTGAGCAAGCAACACTGGGGAAGGCTGGTGAGCAGGGAGTTCACAGTTTGAGCACCCCTTAGTTTACTGCACGTCGTTAAGAGGATAGAATTGAGCCCCACTCTCTGTGGAAGCCTGGGTGTAGTGGATGCACCACCAGGGGAAGCAGCTGCTCCTGAGAGCCTCAGCTCAATCCTCTCTCTTGGCAGCCATGGGTGGGAGAGGGGAGGGGGGAAAGAGTATGGGTGGAGGAAGGCTAGCACTCTGGTTTTCTCTGTCCTTATCTCTTGAGGGCAAACTGCCCAGAATTTCTAGGCTTTGGGTCACACAGATCCCCCAGGACCCACTGGCCCCTGTGGCTCCTGCAGTCTGGGCTGGAGTTTGGGCATGTTTGTGTGGGAATGAGCAAGATGAAAACTGAGGGGCTGAAGCCCCCTGGAGAGGACAAAGGTGCACAGTTGGGTTGAATAGCAATATGGCATCTACCATCTCAGCTCAGGTCTGTAGTGGCAGGAAGCAACCTTGAGGGCCCTGGTAGCCTGATGTTTTTTCTTCAAGAAGCTTCCAGTTCACTGGTGGCAGCTGCTTTTTGGCTGGTGAGAGTATAAGGTTCTCCAGCAGGTAGGGAGCCTACTGACCGCCAGAGATGTGAGGGAGGGAGAAACAAACTGCTCCGCCTACCCTTTTCACTGGACTCTATGCCTCTGTGGGCTTGATCTCTGTTGATGTCTTGCTCCTTCTTGTTCTGTTCTGCAACCTCTTCCCGTGGAACCTCTTGTAGGTTCTCGTACTTGTCCCTTGGGATTACACCCTATCCATGATTGTTTGTTTTTTTCTTTTTCATCTAAAACTTTTTTTCTTTCTGAGATGATCTGGCAGCTGGTGTCTCTGGACCACCATCTTTCTCTTCCCCTCTGTGGTATGATCTGTCATTTATTTCTTTTTCTTGTCTAATTGCTCTGGCTAGGACTTCTAGTACTATGTTGAATAAGAGTGGTTAAGGTGGGCATAGTGGTCTTGTTTCAGATTTTAGAAGAAAAACTTTCAGTTTTTCATTGTTCAGTATGATAATAGTTCTGGTATTGTCATATTTGGCTTTTATCTTGTTCAACTATGTTTCTTGTATATGCAGTTTTTTGAGAGTTTTATTCATTAAGGATGTTGAATTTTAATGAATGCTTTATTTGGAATCTATTGAAATAATCATATGGTTTTTGTCTTTTATTCTGTTGATATGATGTATCATATTTGTTGATTTGTGTATGTTGAAAAATCCTTGCATCCCTGGAATACATCTGACTTGATCATGGTAAATGAGCTTTAATGTGTTGTTGAATTCAATTTGCTAGTATTTTATTGAGGATTTTTGAATCTATGCTATAGTTAACAATAATTTATTATTAATTTAATATAACTAAGAGTGGAATTGGAATGATTCTAACACAAAGAAATTATATATGTTTAAAGTGGTGGATACCCAAATTGTCCTGATTTGATCATTATACTTTGTATGCCTGTATCAAAACATGTACCCATAATGTTAAAAATTTTAAGAATTTGGCTATCAAAATGAAATAAGAAATTTAGTGAACATGAAAACAACAATGGGACTTTGTGAGGAAATGAATAAAATGGGAAAAAACTAGAGACATCATTAGTTCCCATTATTCATGGTAGTTATGTTCTGTAAAGTTCTGGAAACACTGAATTAGCCATTAGAGAATTTCAGAGTTAGGTTTCTGTGAGCTTCTGGTCACAACATTTAGTCAACTGATCAGTACATACCCATGTTTTATGTGTGTTTCTGTTCAAAGACACCTTATCTAATGCATATTTTTGATTCATTAGCATTGAACACATAACCAACAGCACTGTAACTCATTTCTTAACAACATTTATAAAACATACCTGTTTTCTCTATTATCATAACCTTCTTCTGCTTAGAAGCACCAGTGTAGTACTTCTGTACTATGTTTGAGGGGCATTTTAATAAACAAAATCACCAAGAAAATAAAAAATAAAAATACAAAGATATGAAGAAAGTGGTAATAAATACCCTACAAAAAAAAATGCTTGTTTATAGTATGAGAACTGAAATAAGAAGGCAACACATGGACTTGTCTGGCCTCACCTGGGAACATGAACTTTGAGCAACTAAAATTTTTTGTTGCCCTGGACATGTTTACAAGTAGCTGTGAAAATACTGTAAATATTGACTTGGGGATTGCAAATAAATTTTAACAAGTAGGTAAGTTTACAAACAGTAAATCTATGAATAATGAGGATTGACAATATATCTTAAATGAATTAGAAAAACATTTTCTTTTTCACAAGTGACCATTCAATTGGGTACTTCAGAACAATATTTCAAAAGAAGACACCTTCTTCAAAAACCTAATGGATTATGGCATGTCTAAATATTAGCACTGAAATGTTTCCAGCACCTAGGAATATGAGAATGCATAAAGTTGCTATTACCCTTTAATATTTTACTCTTTCATTATTTGAGAAGTGTGAAATATCATAGGCATAATTACTAAGGCTTTGGAATAGTTGTATATTTTTAAAGAGTTGCTATTTTTGTATAACATTTTTCTATTGACTTTTTTTGTGATGTTTAAGTACACTTTATATTTTGATGATATCAATCTTTATCTCTTTTTGATAATTTCCCTTGTTTTCCAATTTAGTTATTTTCGTTTTCTAATGGGTTTACTTGTATTTGCTGGGTCATAACAATGCTGTACCTTCAGCAGCCCAGGACAGAGGAAAGAAGTAGTTCAGCATTTAGCAAATATAGGGCGTCCTTACTCATCTGATTTAGCTCTTTCTTCTTTGTATAAATCTATTTTTGAGATTTATTTTTTCTTTAAAAATCTAACTTCTATAGCTCCTTTGTTTTCTCTTTTACTGTTAAATTTGCAAGTATATAGTGCAGATAACCCAAATATTATAATTTCTGGATTAACAAATGTGTATCTCTCCACAATCCAGGTTCGGAAGGTTTGTAGAAACTAGTTGAGTAATAGTTTGTGCTTTGCTCGTACTAACTCCATAAGCCTATTTTCAAGCCTTCTTCTATTGTCTTTGGTAATGAAATTTCAACTGAATTTAATGATCAGCACATACACAATATCCCATTGTATATAGGATTACTACTGTTATATATATTATTCATTTAGTATTTTAATGGATTGTGGATCATATTATCTTTCATATTCCTATCTGTTCACTTTTCATGTTGGCTGCTTCTTTATAGTTTCTTTATCCTCAGAAGTATACAATGAGTAAAAAAAGATAATGACAAAAAATAAATGGCAGAAATAAATAAATGGGAAGAAAGAAAAAAGCTGGCAAATATTCCATGAGGTAAAGTATATGAAATGAATAGGTCAGACATCTAGAAGATAAAAGGTAATCAGCATAGGACTGCACCATTCATAAAAGCATAACAAGGACTTTGATAATTTTATAATGTTAAAGACATCACAAATTCACTTGAAAGATGAGGCCATGTTGAATATTGTTTGCTTCATGTCCTATTTGAATTAAGCCAGAAATAAAAACACAGGGAGTTGTATTGTCAGATAAATACTTCTTGGGCTTGGTTTCAGTGACTTTCTCAGAAATTTAAAGGGGACAATTTCAGATACCGAGAATTCACAGTGATGGATAATTAGAACTAATGTGAATGTCATGAATGTGCTTAAAGAAACATAAGCTTGGTAAGTTTCTCTGCCTAGAGCACTGGTCAGTGTGATACCTGAGCCAGCAGCATAGACATTATCTGGAAACTAATTTGAAATTCAAATTCTTAAATCCACCTCATACTTTAGAAATTTGAGATTCTGGGCATAAAACTGATCAATCAGTGTTTTATAACAAAGTCACCCATGTATTTCTCATGTACTCTAGGTCTGAGAACCACTGAGAAAGAGGAAAGAACTAAGGACATTGTGTGTGTGTGTGCACATGTGTGCACACATGCGTGCTTGTGTGTGCTGCTACTATGTACATAGAAATATGATATAAGCAATATAGTAACTGGATATTATAAAAATGATGACATCTACATATACAAGACAACATAAAATTTGGAGTCCTATGGCTTCAAAAATTCAGTATCTGCTCTCATGGCCAATATATGATGATGTTGGATACCCATTTTGGCAGAGTGAAGATGGGTTTTAATATGTATCCTCAGGGGAGGGACTCTAGTATATTAAGTACGTGAGCAGTGAAAGTCATACTACCTGAGTTTAACCCCTGACTTTCACACTTACTTCTTGCATGACATCAGGTCACTTCATTAAAATTTCTTGGTCTGTACTGTTGATTTATAAAATGGAGAAATCGATGATATATATTTCATAGTTTTTTTTATGAGGAATAAACAATATTTTTAAAGTGCTTTAAAAAGTATATGAAAAGTAGTAAACTTTTAATATTAGGTCTTACTTTTGTGAGTTTATTGAAGTTAATAGTGTATGATGTAGGCCTCTTTCTTAATTTTTATTTTTTTTTATTTCAGCATATTATGGGGGTACAAATGTTTAGGTTACATATACTGCCTTTGCCCCTCCCTGAGTCAGAGCTTCAAGCATGTCCATTCCCCAGACAATGCGCACTGCACCCATTAGGTGTGAATATACCCATCCCCTCCTGCCCCCCAACCAGATGAATGTTATTACTATATGTGCACATAAGTGTTGGTCAGTTAAGTCAGTTAATACCAATTTGATGTTGAGTATATATGGTGCTTGTTTTTCCATTCTTGTGATATTGCACTTAGTAGAATGGACTCCAGCTCTGTCTGGGATAATACAAGAGGTGCTAGATCACCATTGTTTTTTGTGGCTGAGCAGAACTCCATGGTATACATATACCGCATTTTATTAATCCACTCATGTATTGATGGGCCCTTGGGTTGTTTCTATATCTTTGCAACTGTGAATTGTGCTATAAACATTCAAGTGCAGATGTCTTTTTTATAGAATGTCTTTTGTTCCTTTGGGTAGATGCCCAATAAATTGCATGGATAGAGTCCATGTCCTGCTTCTGTGTATTCTCTAACATACCTAGAAATTCAAATTAATTTCCATGTGAATCTGTAAAGTAATACTGTAAATATTGGTATTTTTATTTGGACCAGGTGTTAGCTATAGTCAATTTTTTTCCTTTTATGCAAAGGGCGTTTTCCTATATTCTATCTGTCATTGATAAAGTCTCCAAATTTTGAGGCACAGAACTTTGTCTTAACCATACAGATGTGATTTGCTAGTTGTCACATGTAACAATGTGCTCCACACTCCATTTTCCTGACAATTTGGTGAAATCCCTGTATGCCTTTGTATGCTTGTTTTATGCTTCACAGGGGGCTCTTTTACTAGTTCTTTAAAGTGGGGCATCCCTGTCAGTCACTACAGCCTATTGTATCATTCTGAGACTTGCACATTGATCTTTAATCTATGTCCCCTGAAAAGTTGCTATATTTTACTATTTTATTTGACTTGCTAAGTATATGGTTTCAATTAAAGGATTCTGGGTCACAGTTATAGCAATTGCACACTGTCATCCCAAGATCACAAAGATTCACTATAATTTCATCTATCTGTCTACTCAGCCTTAGCCACATGCCTTCATGTATTCCTTTGCTGTTAAGTGTCTAACAGATTTTGACAGTTATGTCTTTACTGGCAATAATCTTAAGGGGACTTTGCTTATATTTCAAGCATAAAGATACTTAAAAGTTACAATCTGTGATGCTAGAATTGGAAGACTTTGAATGCCCAAATCTCTTAGCTTCTTGTATGATCCCTTATGCTTTATAGTGCTTTCAAGGTACCTTCAAATAGTTGACTTGAATTAAGTGAATCCTACAGTTCAGCTATCCTGTGGAAGGCAATGGGAGAGGAAATTGAAGGTCTTTCAGATTAAAAGTTCAAATTGTGATGATTGCACCTTTTAGCCTCCAAACTGGCTTTTACCTTGATCCCCGTAAGCCTGTTCAGTTCATCATATTGAAAAGATTATGACATTTTCTGAATCACCTGGGGGGAGTATTCCATTTCAATTCAATGACTAAGTCATTCCCTGGGCCTACAGTACTATCCTGCTGTGTTTAGTCTTTTAATGTGGAAGTAATTCTTATGTTTATAAAGTTTTGTGGCTTTTTAAATCCCACAAGGAAACCTTACACTTTAATGTGAGATAAACTGAAAGAAATTATTCACTGTACATCGACTAGTCTAAAAGGAAAAGCTTATTAAAGGTAGAGAAATGCTAGCCACAGCGACTTTACATATCAGAAAGAGGACATCACAGAATAAAAAAATGACACAAAACAGTCTTTTGATATAAAGAATATTGAATTTAGATGTCAAATCTGGATTTTCATTTTGTACAAATTGTATTTTCATAATTTCATATGTAATATGTATTCTTTGAAAAACAAAAACAATCTTAGAAGCAAGAGAAAGAAATTTTCTCTATTTGAATATGAAGCATAGCATACATACATGTTTTCTAGTCTTACTTTGTGCTTATACACAAGAGTTCAAAGAAAACAGTTTTCTGAATTTTGCATTACCTTATTACTTTATAAATTTTTTCCATACTGTATGTTAAACTTTTTCTAAAATGGCTTTTAATATTTACTTTTAAGAATGAATCATAATTTTGTATTATCAAAATTTTAGTCAAGTTTGATGGCCTGGCCTGTAGTCCCAGCTACTCAGGAGGCTCAAGCAGGAAGATCGCTTGAGCCCAGGAGTTCAAGTCTGTAGTGAGCTATGATTGTACCACTGCACTCCAGCCTGGGCAAAAAAGCAAGACTTTGTCTCTTTGAGAAAAAATAATAAGATTTTTTTAAAAATTATAAATGAATTATTATATAATATTATGAGTATCTTTGTAAGTAAATCTTAGCTCAAATCTTTGATTATTTGGAGGCTTAGGCTAAATTCCTAGCAATGAAATGGATGATTAATAATTTTGAATTTTAAATATATTGCTAATACTCTCTCAAGAAATGTTATAACAATGCTTGTCTTGAACTTTGGTAATAGTATGTTTTGTAAGTTAAACAAATAAATTTGTGCCAAAAATCAAGTTAAAAGTGACTGTATTCTAAATAGCATTTCTACTTTACTAGAAAAAAAAAATTACCTTGCTTTTTATTCTTTTATTTTTGTTCTATGATTTTTCTCTTTTTTATTTCAGAATATTACAGGGACACAAATGTTTTGGTTACATGAATTGCTTCTGTACTGCTTAGAAAAAGATATAAGTGTGCCCATCACCCAGACAGTGTACACTGTACCTGTTAGGTTTGATTTGCCCTATACCCTCTTCCCTGCTCCCACCTGTTTGATTTCTGTTGAGTTTTAGTCCCATCTGTGCACATGAGTGCTGATCACTTAGTTTCAATTTAGTAGTGAGTTCATGTGGTGTTTATTTTTCCATTCTTGCAATACTTCGCTTAGGAGAATGGTTTCCAGTTCCATCCAGATGGTTACAAAAGGTATTAATTCATTTTTCTTTATGGCTGAGTAGAACTCCATGGTATACCTATACCACATTTTATTAATCCACTCATCAATCGATGGGCACTTGGTTTGATTTCACATCTTTGCAATTGAGAATTGTGCTACAAAAATCATTCCAGTGCAAGAATCTTTTTGATAAAATGCCTTTTTCCCCCGCTTTGAGTAAATAACCAGTAGTGGGATTGCTGGATCAAATGGTAGGTCTACTTTTAGTTCTTTGAGGAATCTACGTATGATTTTCCATAGAGGTTTTACTAGTTTTCAGTCCCACCAACAGTGTGAAAATGTTCCTTTCTGTCTGCATCCATGCCAGTACTTTATAGTAATAAAATAATCCTAATCCCTCTCTCCCATCCCTTGTATCATTACTATTACTACCTTCACTTATATATAAGTATACATGAATATGTGTATATATGTGTATATATGTTTACATATATAAAATAGGATATATTGTTATTATTTTTGAACAAACATCTATTAGACAAGAATATGTAACATTAAAGTTATTATTTTACCTTTGCTAATTCCTTCTCTGACACTCTTCCCTTCTTTATGTGGATCTGAGTTTCATATATATATATATATATGTATATATATATATATATATATCATTTTCCTTCCCTCCAAAATACTTTGTTTAATCTTGTTTGCAAGGCAGGTCTATTGGCAACAAATCCCCTCAATTGCTGGTGGCTCAAAAAAGTCTCTTTCCTCTTCAGTTTGAAAGGATAATTGTACAGGGTACAGAATTCTAGGTTGGCGTTTATTTTTTCTTTCAATGCTTTAAATATTTCACTACTCTCTCTTCTTGCACATGTGGTTTTGGAGAAATTGGATATAATTTTAATCTTTGGTTTTTTATAGATATGGTGTTTTTTTCCTCACTTCCTTCATAATTTTTCTTTGTCTTTGATTTTCCATAGTTTGAAAATGACATGCCTCTGTGTAATTGTTTTTTTTTTTTATCCTTTATCTCTGAATTTCCTGGATCTGTGGTTCTGTGTCTGACATTAATTTGAGGTGATTCTCAGTCATTGTTTTAAATAGTTCTATTTCTTTCTCTTTCTTCTCCTTCTGGTATTTCCATTATGTGTATGTTACACCTTTAGTAGTTATACCACAGTTTTTAGGTATTGTTTATTCTTGTTTTAGTCTTTTTTCTTTTGGAGGATTATTGCTTTTGGAGGTTTCTGTTGAAATCTCCTTAAGCTCAGAGATCCTTACCTTTGCTATGTCCAGTCTACTAATAAGCCTATCAAAGTTATTCTTCATTTTTGTTACAGTGTTTTTGATCTCTAGCATTTTTTGTTGTTATTTCCTAGAATTCCTATCTCTTTACTTGCATTGCCCATCCAGTTTATCATGCTCTCTACTTCATCTGTTAGAGCCCTTAGCATATTAATAATAGCTGTTTTAAATTCCTGGTGTGATAATTTCCACATTCTTGCCATACCTGAATCTGGTTCTAATGCTTGTTTTTTTCTTGCATTTTTGTATGCCTTATATATATATTTTTCTTGATAAGCAGACATGATGTACTAGGTAAAAGGAACTGCTATGAGTAGGCCGTTAGTAATGTGATGGATAAGGTGCAGGGGAAAGGGAAGTGATCTATAATCTTGTGTTTAGGCATCAGTCTTTCACCTCTAGACTGTGAATTTTGTACATGTCTCATCCCTCATTCCCCGATAGGTAGGACAGGATGTCTAGAGTAGGCTAAAATTGAATATATCTCTTCCTCGAGGTCAGTTAGGTTCTGATGAAACCCCGTAGATTAGGCTCTGGTTAAATAGTTTTAAAGCGTTAAATGACTTTAAAGTTTTTGAACAATCAAATTAAAATCAATCAAATGGTTCACCTTTATAAATCATTAGTTTTCAAATATTTTCAGTGGTTCCTTTCCCCACTTTTGTCAGAAGCATGAGACAATTTCTCACTCCTACTCACTGTGAGAAACAAGTTGAGGTCCTATAAACAAAAGTGTGAGGACCCTCTGGGACTGGGTGCCCATGATGTTTGTAACTCTGAGTTGTCTGAATTGAGCTTCCAGCAATTCATCAATTCCAGTTAGGTCTTGTTACCTGGCACTGGTTCCCGTAGAGGTTTTGGCTCTGGTAATTCGTGTCTGTCTGTATTTTTTTATCTGTCTCTTCAGTTTTAGGACCAGCAGTTTGCACTCCAACCTCCTTCTCTTAAAGATATAACAAAATTGATTTTTCAAGCTCTTCAGCTTTTCTCTTGTTTTTAGGATGTAATGGGGACTTCCAAGCTTCTTACATGCCAAACTGGAAATGTCACTCAATGCATTTTACATCTCAGACATTTTTAAAATGTCTAAAACTTTTAGTTATGTCTCTTGTTCATTTCCTGTGTCTCCTTCGTGTGCTCATGCTTTCCTTTCCTGTATTTTCAACATATGGTATAAAGTTATACTTACTATTTTATTTTCCTTCACTATTACATTCATTATCTGTGGCATCATTTGGGGCTTGTACTCTTCCTATTGATTGATTTTTCTCATGGGTTATATTTTTCTACTTTTGTGAATGTCTGGTAATTTTTATTGGTTTAAAGATATTATTATTTACTTTATTCATTTCTAGATACTTTTTCATTCCCTCAAATATTCCTGTGCTTTGTTAAAAGGATGCAGTTAAATTACTTGGAAACTTTGATACTTTTGAAAATCTGATTGATTGATTGATGTATCAAATATAGAGCAGTTATCTTTGGTGTAGGAATAATTTTGCCTTAATAGAGACGTGATGACTTTTTGAAGACTTCATTCAATATTCCAGGTATTATGAGATTTTTCCACAATTGCTAGTTAAGATATAAACTAGCCCAATGTGGAGCACTGAGGTTGCTTCTGTGTATCCTTTTCTGGCTGCTCTTTTCCTAACTACTTGTAGTTTCTTGACATGGTGATGTTGGTTACTTCTCAGCATAAGACTTCAGTGGAACCTTTTGTAGATTTCTATAGCACAATCTATCTGCACCTCTCTCTTCATTATGTAATGCTTCCCTCTCCATTCGTTTGCCCTGAACATTCTAGCTATTTGGCCAATCTGAATCAGCAACTTCTTCTCTTCAGTTCATTGAGAAGGCCATAATCCGTTTAGATTTTTACTCCCTGTTCTGTAGACTACAAATTCTTTTCAGATAGTAAGTTGAGGCAATTTGTAAACCTCAGCTTGTTTGTTGCTCTTTTCTTGGAGATAATTTTTCTGTGCTTCCTGCAGTACAAAGTGATATTTAGCCTCTATTGGCTAATTATCAAGGATTGTATGTTTTCAGTTGTTTTTAATGCAACTGAGTAGATTAACTTCCTTTTATTTTACCTTGATCCATAGCTGAAAAAGTTCCATAAGCTACAATTCAATGACTGACACTCTTTGGTCCCGCAAAGAGTATGATTTTGCAAACAATAAACAGTATAGTCAGAATTTAATTTTGTCTCCCCAGTAATATTTCAGGTCATGGAAATAATACCATGGACAAATTATGTCAAGGACATAATATCATTCATCGATTATTAATGACTTTCTGATTATCCTTATATGTAATAGAAAAAAATATGTAATTATTGAAAATTTCACGATTAACAAATTTGATTTTATTTCTGCACATACTACTTGTTTACACTATTTCTTTAGATAGTTAAAAAGCTGTCTAGCTCTTCATGAGGTAGTCTCAAGAATAGTTGATGAATTATACCTATTAATATAGTGTATATAGATATCGTTAATGATAAAAAAGTATACGTAAAAGTAAAAAAAACACATTAGTTCTAAATGAGTCACTTCAATCATTTATACCAATGGAAAAAAGGTTTAGGTGTATTAAATAAAAATAAAATCACCTGATTAAAAAGTGAAAGAATGAGGTTTAATTTGTCACTTATTTTATATTTTTAGTTTATTTTTCTTTTCTTGGAGCTGCTTTCTTTTGTTTTAATTTCAAAATATTAAGGGGGCACAAATGTTTTTGTTACATGGATATCTTGTATAAGTCAGGGCTTTTAGGGTGTGCATCACCAGAATAGTGTTGATTGTACCTGATAGGTATGTTTTTAACCCTCACCACTCTCTACCTTTCCACCTACTTGGATTCCAATGTCCTTTACATCTCTTTGTATCCATGTGTGCCCATTGTTAAGCTCACAATTATTACAGAGTACATGTGATCCTTGTTTTTCCATTCCTGAGATACTTCATTTAAGATAATGGTCTCCCATCCCATCCAAGTTGCTTTAAGAGAACATTATTTCATTCCATTTTATAGCTGAGCAGTACTACATAGTCTATATATACCACATTTTCTTTATCCACTCATGAATTGATGGACACTTAGGTAGATCCACATCTTTGCAATTGTGAGCTGTGCTGCCATAAACATTAGAGTACAGGTGTCTTTTTGATAAAATTACTTCATTTCCTTTGGTAGAGACCCATAGTATAATTGCTTGATCAGATGGTAAATCTACATTTGTTTCCTCAAGGAATCTCCAGCCTGTTTTCTGTAGAGGTTGCACTAACTTGCAGTCTCACCAACAGTGTAAAAATGTTCCTATCTCTCTGCATCTATGCCACCATCTATTGCTTTTTGATTTTTAAATAATGCCCATTCTGACAGGGGTAAGGTGGTATCTCATTATGGTTTTAATATGCATTTCCCTGATGATTAATGATGTTGAACATTTTTCATATGTTTTTTGGCCATTTATCTATCTTCTTTTGAAAACTTCTTTTCATTTATTTTTCCTAATTTCTGACTTTTTTTTTCACCTGTTGATTTGTTTGAGTTCTTTGTATATTCTGAATTTTATAGTATGTGAATATTTTCTCCCAATGTGTAGTTTGGCTATTAACTTTGTTGATTATCTCTCCTTTGCTTTGCAGCTTTTTAATTTAATTAAGTACCATTTATTTATTTTTGTTGTTGCTGTATTTGCATTTGGGATCTTAGTGATGAATTCTTTGCCTAGTGATAGCTAAAAGAGTTTTTCCTACATTTTTTCTAGAATGTTTATGGTTTCATGCCTTACATTTAAGTCTTTTATCCATTTTGAATAAATTTATGCATGTGGTGAGAGATACGGGTCTTGTTTCATACTTCTGCATGTGGCTATCCAGTTTTCCCAGCACAATTTATTGAATGGGGCTTCATTTCCCCAGTTATATGCTTTGTTGAAGATCAATTGGTTGTAAATACATGGCTTTATTTCTGGGTTCTCTATTCTGTACCATTGGTCTATATCTCTACATTTATATCAATACCATGGTGTTTTGATTACTATAGCCCTTAGTATAATTTGAAATCAAGTAAGGTAATACTTCCAGATTTGTTCTTTTTCCTTAAGATTTCTTTGGCAATCCAGGCTCATTTTTGTTTCTAATTGAAATGTAGAATTATTTTTTTTTAGATCTGTGAAACATGATGTTGCTATTTTGATGGGGATTGCATTGAATTTGTAAATCACTTTGGATAGTATGGACATTTTAATGATGTTGATGCTACCAAGCCATGAGCAAGGGATGTTTTTCCATTTGTTTGTGTCTCTATGACTTCTTTCATCAGTATTTTCTAGTTCTCCATGTAGAGACCTTTTACCTCCTTTTTTAAGTATAGTCCCAGGTATTTTATTTTCTTTGTAGCTATTGTAACTGGTATTAAGTCCTTGATTTTACTCTCAGCTTGATTATTCTTGGTATATAGAAATACTACTAATTTTTGTACATTGATTTTATATACTGAGAGTGTGCTGTATTTATTTATCAATTCTAAGAATCTTTTGGTGGAGTCTATAGGCTTTTCTAGATACAAGTTATTATCATCAGTGAATAGGGATAGTTGGACCTCCTCTTTCCTGATATGGATACTCTTTATTTCTTTCTCCCCTCTGATTGTTCTGGCTAGGACTTACATTATTATGTGGAATATGAGTAGTTACAGTGAGCACCCTTGCCTTGTTTCAGTTCTTAGTGGGAATGCTTTCAACTTTTCCCCATTCAGTGTGATGTTGACTGTGTATTTGTCCTAAATGGTTTTTATTATTATGAGGTATGTTCCTTCTAGGTCTAGTTTGTTGAGGATTTTTTTTTTTTAACCAAGAAACTTTGCTGGATTTTATCAAATGCTTTTTCCTGCATTTATTGAGATGAACATACAGTCTTTGTTTTTGTTTCTGTTTATGTGGTGCATCATGTTTATTGATTTGTGTATGTTAAATCACTCTTGCATCTCAGGGATGAAACCCACTTGTTCATAGTGAATTATCTTCTTTATGTGCTGTTGAATTTCATTTGCTAGTAGTTTTTTGAGGATTTTGGCATCTATGTTTATAAGGCATATTGGTCTGTAGTTTTCTTTTTGTTTATGTGTCTTTTCCTGGCTTTGTTATGAAGGTGATACTGGCCTCATAGAATGAATTTGGGAAGATTCGCTCCTGGATATAATATAATAGTTTCTGGATGATAGATACCAGTACTTCTCTGTAGGTCTGGTAGAATTCGTCTGTGAATCTATCTGGTCTGAGCCTTTAATTGTTAGGGGATTTTTTTATTACAGTTTCAATCTCACTACTTATTATTGATCTGCTCAAGATTTATATTTCTTCCTGATTCAAGCTTTGGAGGTTGTGTGTTTCCAGGAATTTATCCATTTCCTCTAGATTTTCTAGTTTTTGTGTGTAGAGGTTTTTGTAATATCCGTGAGTGATATTTTCTGTTTCTGTTTCTGGGTTATTAGTTGTAATGTCTCCTTTATCATTTCTATTTGAGCTTATTTGGGTCCTTTCTCTTTTATTTCTGATTAATCTAGCAAGAGGACTATAGATTTTGTTTACCTTTCAAAAAATCAACGTTTTGTTTCATGGATTCTTTTTTTCTAAATTTCTATTTCTGTTAGTTCTGATCTGAGCTTTGTTATTTCTTTTCTTCTGCTGGCTTCGAGTTTGGTTTGTTCTTGTTTTTCTAATTCCCTGAAATGTTACAATAGGTTGTTAATTTGTGATCCTTCTGTCTTTTTGATTTAGGTATTTGAGGCAATGAACTTTCTCCTTAGTACTCCTTTTCTGTATTCCACACATTTTGAAAGCTTCTGTCTCCTTTGTCTTTCAGTTTGAGAAAGCTTTTTTTTTATTTTTTGAAAGTCTTTATCAGCTTTATTAGGGGCTACTTTATGATCCATACAATTCATAAATTTTGAGTGCACAATATAATCAATTTTAACAAATGTACGCAGTCACATAAACACCATTACAATCACAAAATAGGACATTTGCATCACCCCAAGAGTCCCCCATACCTCTTTGTAGTTAGTCACTTCCCCTAACGCCAGTTTCTGGCAACCTCTGATATGCTTTCTGTCACTGTAGTTTTGCTTTTTCTATAGTTTCATATAATTCAAATCAAGCATTATGTGATTTTTTAAAAATATATAGCTCTTTAACACTGCATAATGCTTTTGAGGTTCATCCATGTTTTTGTTTTTTTATCACTAAGTAGAATTTCATAGCATGCACCATGCTTTATCCATTTACTTGGTGATAGACACTTGGATTGTTTCTAATTTGGGGCTATTATGAAGAAATCTATTATAAATATTCACATAAAAGTCTTTATGTAGATATATATCTTCATTTCTTTTGGATAAATATCTTCAAGTGGAATTGCTGGACCAATTTGTGGGTGTTTGTTTAATTTGATAAAAACTTGCCAAACTCTTTTCCAAAGTGGCTGCACTGTTTTGCAACCCCACGAGCAATAAATGAGAGTTCCAGTTGCTCAATCTACCAGCAATAAATGAGCTCTAGTTTTTCATGTCCTCACTAATACTTGGTAGGGTCAATCTTTTTTGTTTTAGTCATTCTAATAAAAGGATAATGGTATCTCATTGTGGTTTTAATTTGCAGTGACTAATGGTATTCAGCATGCTTTTGTTACTGAGCAATGGACTTGCGACTTGACATACATAGAAGCTACTGGTTTTTGAGAAAAGAAAAAGTGTTATTGCAAGTCGACCAGCAAGGAAACAGGAGGCCAATCTCAAATCTGTCTCCCTAATCTGGAGTCTGCAGCAAGTATTATGGGTAATTGAGAGTAGCAGGCCAGTATGCAGAAGCACTTGCAGGTCATATTTCAATTGGAAGGACATTAAGGAAGACCATTTATGGTAAGGTATGATACTGGGTCTTAACACCAGACATTCCTGGGCAGGACCCCTCACTTTTGAAAGTGTTATGCAACTTGGAGGTCACGTCCTGGAAGTTAAGTGAGACTTAACTTCAGGTGTTATTTGAGGTCAAAGTCTTCTGTGCATGCTTTGGCTCTATGACTTGCAACTTCTTGGTTCTATGTCTTTAAAATAACTTGAAATCCTATTATCAACACAGTAGGGACAGTTAGAACATCAGATTGTCTTCTCATTATTGAGTGGTAAGAGTTCTTTATATATTCTGGATATAAGTACTTATTTGAATATTAAATATCAATTTCACAAATATTTTGTTCCAGTCCATAGCTTGCCTATTTGTTTTCTTAACATCACGTTTCAAAGAAAGTTTTTACTGTTGATGAAGTCTAATTTAATTTTATGATTCATTTTTTTCTACCATTATGTAACCACGGTTATAAATATTTTCTCCTGTTTTCTTCTAAAAGTGTTGTAGTTTTATCTCTTACATTTAAGTCTCTGGTGCATCTTGAATTAATGTTTACATATTGTATGAACTGAAGGTCAGGATTCATTGTTGGCATATGGATATCAACTTGTTCCAAGACCATTTATTAAAACTGACTTCTTCTCCATTGAATTACCTTGGTACTTTTGTTTACAACCAATTGACTATATATGTGTGAAGTTGTTTCTTGACTCTCTCTTCTATTTCATTGATCTATATGTCTATCCTTGTATCAATACCACATTGTCTCGATTACTATTGCTTTATAACAAGTTTAAAATCAAGTGAGGTAAGTCCTCCAACTGTGTTCTCTTTCAAAATGTGTTGGTTATTCTAGGTTCTTTGCCTTTCCATATACATTTTATTAATTAATTTATTTATTTCAGGTTATTATGAGGATACATTTTGGTTACATTTTATGTCTTTGCCTCACCCAAGTGAGGGTTAGAGGCATGCCCTTCCCCTCTACAACACTCATTACATCCTTCAGTTGTGAGTGTATGCCCCCCCAACCCCACAATCCCTGGATAATATTTCTACTATGTGAGCATCATAGTGTTAATCAGTCAGTACCAATTTGATGGCGAGTACAAATGGAGCCTATTCTTCCAATCTTGTGATACCTCACTTCAGATAATGGGCTCAAGCTCAATCCAGGAAAATATAAGAGGTGCTAGATCACTGTCACTTCTTATAATTGAGTAATATTCCATTGTATACATATACAAAATTTTAATAATCCACTCATGAATTGGTGGACACTTGGGTTGTTTCTACATCCTTGCAATAGTGAATTGTGCTGTCATAAACATTCAGGTGCAGATGTCTTTATTATAGAATATCTTTTGCTCTTTTGGGTAGATGCCTAATAGTGCTATTGCTGGATTGAATGGTAATTCTATTTTTAGCTCTTTGAGGTATCTCCAAATTCTTTTCATCATTGACCCAAGGATTGTTCAGCAGCAGGTTGTTTAATTTCCATGGGTTTGTATAAATTTGAGTGTTTCTCTTTGTATTGATTTCTAATTTTATTCCATTGTGGTCTGAGAAGGTACTTGGTATTATTTACATTTTTGTGAAATTCCTGAGACTTGTTATGTGGCCTAAGGTATGATCAATCTTGGAAAATGTCCCATGTGCTGATGAGAAGAATGTATATTCAGTAGTTTTGGGGTAGAATGTGCTGTAAATGTCTGCTACATCTATTTGTTCTAGAGTCCCATTTATGTACAGAGTTTCTTTATTGATTTCTGCTTTGATGATCTGTTCTATCACTGAGGTGTTGAAATTCCTGGAAATTTTGATGTCACTGTTTATTTCTTTGCTTAGTTCTAGTAGAATTTGCTTTGTGAATCTGGGAACTACTGTGTTAGATGCATGTATCATTAGAATTGTTATGTCTTCTTTTTGAATTGTTCTTTTTACCATTATAAAATCACTGTCTTTGTCTTTTTCTTTTTACGATTGTTGATTTACAGTCTATTTTATCTAATATGAGACTGATTATATTTGCTCTCTTTTGTTTTCCATTGCTTGTAATATTTTTTGCCATCCCTTTACTTTGAATCTGTGCAAGTCTTTGCAGGTTAGATGTTTTTCTTGGAGACAGCATATACTTTGAGTGTGTTTTTTCATCCACTCAGGCAGTCTGTTTTAAGTGGGGCATAGATACCATTCACATTAAGTATTAGTATTGATATGTGGGATACTCTTCTGTTCATCATATTTGGTGATATTCTGTTTTTTGTTGTTTCTCTTGTGTTATTGTTTTATTAGAGCCATGAGCTTTAACTTTCAGGTGGTTTTTACACTAGTGGGTATCAAATGTGCGGTTCCATGTGTAATGCACTTTTGATCATTTCCTGTAGGGCAGGTCTAGGAGACAAATTCCTTTAGTGTTTGCTTGTCTGGAGATGTCTTTATTTCTGAATTATTTCTGACACTTAGTTTTGCAGGATAAAAAATTCTTGACATGCTTGAAATGTAGATGAGGAAGGGAATTAGGACTCTCAATAGGGGGAAGGAAATCTTCTAAAACTGATTTGTGTGAATAGCTGTACAACTTGGTAAATTTACTAATAATCATTTAATTGCACACTTAAAATGGAGTAATGACATGGTATGTAAATTATACCTCAATAAAGAAAAAAATTCTTGGCTGAAATTTTTTCTGTTTAAGAAGACTGAAACTGGGGCCCAATCTCTTCTGCTTGTAATGATTCTGCTGAGAAGTCTGCTGTTATCCTCATGAGTTTTCTTGTGTAGGTTGGTTGTTGCTTTCATCTGACAGCTTTTAGAATTTTTTTCTTCATTTTAACTTTGGCAAGGTTGATGACTAGTGTCTTGGAGATGTCCTATTTGTTATGAATCTGTCTAGTGTTCAGTGACTATCTTTTATTTGGATATCTGAATATCTGACAATACCAGGGAAGTTCTCCTAAATAATTCCCTTGACAAGATTACCCATGTTTTTTGCTTTACTTCTTCTCCCTCAGGGATATCTATAATTCTTTTATTTTCCCACTGTGTAGTCTCATACTTCTCTGAGTGATTGTTGTTTCTTCTTTGTTCTTTTTCTGCATCTTTCACTGACTGTTTTAGTTTGAAAGCTTTGTCTTCAAATTCTGAATTTCTTTCCTCTTCTTGGTCTAGCTTTTTTTGTTTTTGAAGCTTTCTGCTGTATTTTGAAATTCCCTAGATGACTCTTTCTTTAAATTCTGTTATGTCTTTTCTTATGTTGTCTATCTCTTTGATAAGTTTTTTATTTTTTTCATTCATGTTCTGAAGCTTTTTTTTTGGATTCTTTCTGTTGGTTTTCAACTTCTATTCAGTCCCATTTATGTTATTTGCATCCATATTTTGAATTCCACATCTGATATTTTGACAGTTTTCTTTCGGTTGGGATCCATTGCTGTGCATCTATTGTGATCCTTTGAGGAATGTCAAAACAGCTTGTTTTTCATGTTGCCAGAGTTCTCATTCTGTTTTCTTGTCATCTGAAATATCTTCTCTCTACTCAAGACATGTAAACTTTCAGTACACCTGTTCTCCTCTGTAGAGAACTCTCCTATTTAGTGCAAGGAAAGGAAGGTCCCTCTGGAGGACTGACGAAGCCCAAGATGGGCAGATAGACTGTGAGCATTTAATACTGTTGTTCTCTGGGGTCTCCTCCCTCATTGCTCTATGACTTGTGGTCCAGCTGTTACAGATTGAGTGAATGCTCTGCTGAGTTTTGTCAGCAACAGCAATTGTCAGCCTGAGCCAGCTTGAGAGCTCCTCCACTCAGATATGTGAGCGGCAGCATTTGTCAGCCTGTGCAGGCTGAACGC
The DNA here is from genome assembly GCA_963574885.1 of Lepilemur ruficaudatus. Classification (NCBI taxonomy): domain Eukaryota; kingdom Metazoa; phylum Chordata; class Mammalia; order Primates; family Lepilemuridae; genus Lepilemur; species Lepilemur ruficaudatus. The sequence goes on along the minus strand of CAUYRT010054112.1, from coordinate 7,292 downwards.
AGCTCCACTCATGCCCATGAGAGGCTGTGATTGTCTGCCTGCCCTGGCTTGTGAGCTGCCCTGTTCAGACTAGTGCATGGTGGCATTTTTTGCCTCATGTGTCTTGAACATATTCCCACATGCCCTATCTAAAGGTTGTGACTGACAATCTGCATCATCTTGAGAGCCACCTGCCCAGATTCACAGATGGCAGCATTCATCGGCCATGTGCCAGCCTAAATGCAGCTCTGCCCATGCCAACAGGTGTTAGTGATTGTCAGGTCTCTCCAGCTTGAGAACTGTCCAGGACAGATCTGAGGGCTGTGGTGTTTGTCAGCCCTTGTGGCTTGAGCATAGCCCTGCCCATACCTATCAGCAGTGGCAATTATCAGCCTATACCACCTTGAGAGCTGCCCTATTTGGATCCTCAGACAGCTGTATTGTTTTGGCTAGGTGCCAGCTTGAGCACAGCCCCACCCATACTGACAAGCGGTGGTGATTGTCGGTCCACCGTAGTCCCCCTAGTAGCAGTGGGGGTACATAGTTCCTGCCCACACGAGTCTCAAGAGCACCTAACCTCCCTGTTTGCTCCCCACACCCAGACTGGCAGAGGTGATAGGAAGTCAGCAACAACAGATCTGACCTCGGAGTAGAGGCTGTGCTCTAGTTCTAGGGTTTTAAAATGGCACCAACCACAGCACCCAGGGTTTGCAAGCAAGGGCTTCATGACTGTGTCCTCTCTCTGGAACAATGCTGCTACACAGTCACCAGATAGCTCCCTATGTCAGTCCTGTGACTTCTGAAGTGGAGGGTGTCTCTCACATTTTGGATAGCAGTGATCATGGGTGTAGTGTGGAGCCCCAGGATTCTCCCCTCTGTACCTTCCCCATGTGCACACTCATCTTCCCTGTGCACCTCCAATCCACAGGGCAGGTTGCCTCACTTCCTTCTTCTTCACTTTGGGTTCCTCCTGTCTCCCCTCTTTTGATTCACAATGCTCTCTCTTAGGTGATTAATCTGAAAGTGGATATTTACTCACTACCTTCAATCTGCTCCATGAGAGCAGCAAGTGAAGGCTGCTTGCAGTCTGCCATCCGGGCCTCCCTTTCCCAATTTTTATTTTCTGCTAAAATATTTGAAATGTCAATTGAAAAGTCTGTCACATGGTCAAATTGGTTTTGTATATATGTTTTATATAAATCATTATTTGTATAATTTGTAAATTTAGGCATTTTGGATTATTTTATATGTAAACCTACTAAAATATAATTTTTACAATTTTTATAACCATAAATTAATATTTTTGTGCTCTTCATTGCATTTAAGATAGCCTATGAAATAGATATGGTTACTAAAACACCAGAAATCTGGTGTTTGAAATATTAGGTTCACAAATATGCTTTTTAAGAACAAGAAATGATATGTGGACAATAACACAAGAGAAACAACAAAAAACAGAATATCACCAAATATGATGTATCCCACATATCAATACTAATACTTAATGTGAATTAAGTATTTAAAACAGACTGCCTGAGTGGATGAAAAAACACACTCAAAGTATATGCTGTCTCCAAGAAAAACATCTAACTTGCAAAGACTTGCACAGATTCAAAGTAAAGGGATGGCAAAAAATATTTCAAGCAAATGGAAAACAAAAGAGAGCAAATATAATCAGTCTTGAATTCAAATACTTGCTCAATAATTTAGGATAAGTTATTTTTACTCTCTCTACCTCTGTTTCCTATGTTTCCTATTTGTATAATTGAATTATCTAATAATTTTGTTGTGAGAGGATGAGATATGATACATGCATGTGAAATGCTTGCTGTATATTTGATATCCAGTGGATACTCTCTGCCGTTTAGCAAGTATTATTACTATTCTTAGATTGAAGATGGTGTCCATCTGAGAATATTGGAAATGGATTTCTCTGTAGAAATATTTGGACTTACTATCTGCCGGGACACCATAGGGCATATTCTTCATATGCCTATGGAGATTCAAGAAAATTTCTTTTTTGGTATGTTGTTTATTTATAGTTCAGAAAAATTCTGTCAAAAATAATCAAATAAATTAAATGTCTTTGTTATTGAGTGAAATATTAAAAATATCTTGATGTGAAGAAGGGGATTTTTGGGGTCTAAAAATGTTTGAAATGCAAACAGATACAATTATACAGTTAAATTAAGGTCTGTTCCAACATTCTCACTTCAGCATGACCATTACAATAATATTAAAAATGAAAATTAGAGTCCCTTAGTAAAATCTTGACTAGATGCTACTTTAAAAAAATCATCTGATCTATTGAAAATTATAATACAATGAAAATCTTTAACCATTAATGAGTTATTTTTATTTGCATACTTTAAATCTAATTTGGTAAAAGCATATGCTCATCAATTACTTAGCAGCTTCATTTAGCACAAATAATGTAAAGCATGGGGATTTCAATTCTGATTTTGAGCTTTATAAAGCACTTCACAGAACAAAACATGGATCAATATGCTCTTAATTTTTAATTTTATTTCAGTAGTACTTTTCTCACCGAGGTCTTATTATTTGTAAATTTTTGAGGATTAATGGACATTGTTGTTAATTTCTTGACCTCAGGCATTCTCACTGAGGATGGAGACTATTTATTGTCACTATTAGCATTCTATTCTAACCGAAGTATAAATAAAAAATTACTTTGCTAAAACTTAGTCCCCATATTAAGATTAAAGCATAGGCTATGATAAATATATACTTCCATTTTTTTCTATATTTTCTATAGTGTCATAAATATTAATTATTTTATTGCCATTTTATGCTCCATATTTACTATATTTTCTATAGCATCATACATATTATTATTTTATTGCTAATATTAGTGATTTTAATGTGTACTGTTTTCATTTCTTGACAGATTGGCTCTTTTTTAAAGTGTTAAAATAACTCTTTGTTTTTAGAAAATGCACTATGAGTTTTTCTATCAATAGAAAAATGTATATTTGAGATATAAATAATTCTGGAGAAAAATAATAAATTATAGCAGTTTATGCACTGCGTTCACTGCATTTTATCTACTCTTTTCACATAAAAATTTTGACCAATTGCTTTTACTTTCCAATATTATCTTACAGAACCTAAAAATGAAAGAGGTGTTGTATGTACTTTTTCATAGTGACTCTTATCAGTTATTTCCTAGTTGCCACATACAAATTTATTAAAGTTTACAACTTTTAATATACAATATTCAAAATGACTTGATTCTTAATTGTACTTTGTCACTTACTCCCATTGTTTCAATTGAAGTTTGTCTTCAAACATTTCAGTATCTTTTGCAATATTTTATTTTAGTTTTTGTAAACTCACGAAAAGGTAAGAAAAATATAGTGTGATTAGAACAGATACTGCCCACAAGATAGAGAGCCTGAAATATTAATAATTAAACAGTAATGCCCTTAAGCCATTTCTCTGCTAACACTGCCAACAAAAAGTATTAAAATTGTTAAACATGAGCTGCCATGGAATTACCCAATACATTTTCGTGTTGGATTCTGAGAAAAAAATAAAATCTTGCAAAAGCCACAATGAGTTTAAAATGCCCCTCTTAATGCCAAAGACTTGATAGCATTATGCAGTAGAAATATAATGGAACCATATATTATTTTAAATCTCCTACCAGCAACACTAAAAGAAAGAAGTAAAAAAGTAAAAGGAAATAGGTAAACTAATTTTAATAATAGATTTTATTTAACCTAATGTATCTAACATGTTAATATTTCAATATGTAATTAATGTAAAATTAATGAGCTCTATTATTCTTTTTTCTTACTTTATTTTAGAAATCTAATTGTGTCTTATACAAGTTGAGAGTACATCTCAATTTGAAACAGCCACATACATATCAAGTGACTAGCAGTTACCCGTTAAATCAGAATCTGTGAAGGGTCCGAAACAGTCCCCTACTTGCAAGTTAATAAACTAACAAACAAGTTAGCCTGGCTACTGGGCATCATGTGTGTGTGTTTGTGTGTGTGTGTGTACATGTGTACAAATGTTTATATTTATTCTATTTTTTCACAAATACAGAGAGACAGAGTACTACATATATATTCTGTCAGGAGAACATAAGCTTTCTCGATCAGACTAACAGAATTTATTACTCATAGCTTGTGTCATTTCCCAGTTTCCCACAGTGTTATTTGAATGAAGGAAAGACAACACTTCCATATGTAGTGGGTGTGAATCTCAGGAAAGTAATCCCAGAATTATGACAACTGGCTTTTATATATTGTTGTCATATCTGTGAATACTCCTTCTGGGTGGGGGCTGGAGAGACAGAGACAGAGATAGAGACTGTAAGACTGAAATACTTGAACTTTACTTTGGAATTTAAACAAATTTTCTCCATGAAATGAAGGAGACAGTCTCTTGCTTTTCTACTATAGAATTGCAAATTACTGTGGGAAGATAAGTCTCTAAATCTCTCCAGAGTCATGCACTATCTCTCTTTTCAAGCTATAATTGCCATTCAATCAGCATGCCAGTGCCCCTTGCTCAGAAAGTTTGAAGCATGCAAAAACTAGAACATATTCATGGAAAATGTTTCTCAACACTGTCATACTGGACAGGGCATGTCTAAAGGGTAGTTGGAAAAGATAATATAGGTGAAATAGTGTATAAAGTTCAAGAGATTGATAGCCAAGCTCAAAGATGCAGACGAAAGCCATTTCCATACAGTGAGAAGAACATCTCCGTAAAGAATGTATCTAAAGTTCAATCTGGACATTTGAAAATATGAAGACTTTATACATTATTTCACCTATATTATCTTGGTGATCAAGATCACCAAGATGATGGCAATTCTCCCCAAATTGATCTATAGATGATGCAATTTTAGTCTTTAGTCAAAATGACACCATTTTGGTGAAATTGTGTGTGTTTCTTCTGAAATTTATATAAAATCACAAAATTCTTAGAAATTTTTTTAAAAGAAAAAATGTAAAGAAAACACATTACCTGATTTAAAAGTTTACAAAAAGGCTACAGTAAACAAGCTCATGTGCTCCAGATACAAGTATAAACAAATAAATCAAGGAAGAGAATGAAGAGTCCAGAAGTAGACCCATCTATATTGGCAACTGATTTTTTACTAAGGTGTTAGGACAATTCAATAAGAAAAGATAATCTTTTCAACAAATGATGTTGCATAGATGTATGAAAAAAATATTGACCTCAGCTCAAAACATATATAAAAATTAATTAATTTCCATCACAGTTATAAAGGAAAATATAAATCCAAAAGTTTCTACAAAATATAAGAGAAAGTTTCTACTGCCTTAATAAGAGGAAGAGTTTCTTAGAAAGGACACAAAAGGGAGTAACAACAAAAAGTTATCAGATTCATCTAAATTATCTGCTTAACAAAAGACCTCATTATAAAAAGGAAAAGAAAAGCCATCAATTGAGAGAAAACACTAACAAAACATATAATTCACAAAGGACTTGTATCCAAAATATATAATTTATAGAAATAAATAGCAAAAAGACAAACAAAACAATAAAAAATTTCAACTGATAATTTCTGTGTTCCGACTGTGTCCAAAGGTTTTCTTTCCTGTGACTGCTTAAAGTATATAGAGAAATTCAACTGATAATTCTCAATATAGATGTTGACCTCTAAGAAATTTTAATAATGGTTATAACAAATAGTACTACATTTGACATGAATAATTTCATGCATTTATATTATTTCATTTAATCTTAACAACACTACATGAGGTAGGTTGTATTTCTATGGGTGATGAGACTGAGACACAGGTTTTAAGTACATTTCACCATATTACATCTATTTTATATGGCAAAGTCCACTTTTAAGTGCAGTAAGTTATATTATGCTGTAAACTTTATTTGGAGAATTTTTGATAAAGAGCAATTTATGCATTCATTCATTCTTATTAAAAAAATTATCTCAGCATCTATTCTCTCCAGACACTAGGCTAGGGAATTCATTGGTGGCAAAATAAACATGAGAGAACAAAGATATATATATATATATATATAAAATATCTTGATATGCTGCTGAATTCTATTAGCTAAAACTTTGTTGAGGATTTTTGCATCTATATTCATGAGGGATATTGGTCTGTAATTTTCTTTTTTTGTTGAGTCCTTTCCTGGCTTTGGAATTAAAGTGATGTTCACTTTGTAGAAGGAATTCGGAAGGATTCCATCCTTCTCAATGTTGTGGAATAATTTCTGTAGAATAGGTATGACCTTTTTTTTGTATGTTTGGTAAAACTCTGAGGTGTAGCCATCAGGTCCAGGACATTTCCGTTTTGGGAGGTTATTAATTACTGCTCCAATTTCTGAGCTTGAGATTGGTCTGTTTAAAAAATCTGTTACCTCCTGGGTGAACTGAGGAAGGTTGTATGTTTCCAGGAATCTGTCCATTTCCTCCTCTTTATGCAGTTTTTGAGTGTATAGTTTTTTATAGTACTCAAAGATAATGTTTTGTATTTCCGTGGTGTCTGTTGTGACCTCCCCTTTTTCATTTCTAATTGAGTTTATTAGAGTCCTTTCCCTTTGAGCTCTTGTCTATCTAGCCAGGGGGCTATCAATTTTGTTTATCTTTTCAAAAAACCAGCTTCTGGTTTTGTTGATCTTCCGTATAATTCTTTTGTTCTCAATTTCATTTAGTTCTGCTTCAATCTTTGTTATTTCTTTTCTTCTATTAGGATTGGGCTTGGTTTGCTCTTCTTCTTCCAATTCCTTGAGTTTATTCATTAGGATGTCTATATCTGAGTTTTCTGACTATCGTATGTGAGCATTTATTGCTATTAGTTTTCCTCTTAGGTATGCTTTTGCTGTAACCCACAGGTTTTGGTAACTTGTGTCTCCTTCATCATTTAGTTTGAAGAAACTCTTGATTTCCTTCTGAATTTCTTCCTTGACCCAAGAGTTTTTGACTTTATTCCAGGGATGCAAGGCTGGTTCAACATTAACAAAATCTATAAATACAATTCACCTCGTAAATAAAAGCAAGAACAAAGACCATATGATTCTTTCAGTAGATGCAGAAAAAGTATTTGACAAAGTCCAACGTGCTTTTATGATAAAAACTCTTAACAAAATAGGCATTGGTGGCTCATACTTTAAAATGATAAAATCCATTTATGACAAACCGACAGCCAATATCATACTAAATGGGGAAAAACTGAAATCATTCCCACTTCGAACTGGAACTAGACAAGGATGCCCACTTTCTCCTCTTCTGTTAAACATAGTAGTCGAAGTCCTAGCTATAGCAATAAGGCAAGAGGAGG